>CABHPQ010158250.1:0-18825 GCA_902168405.1 Peromyscus aztecus | reverse complement strand
TCTGGACAAGCTTCAGCTTAGCAGAGAAAATGCCTATCAAGTATTCCAAGACCCAAAGAGGGTAGAAATGGTAGAAATCAAGGATTTAAGACACATCTTAGAAATAGAATTTGGATATGGAGAGTTAAATGCTTCAGCAGAACGGTGTGTGTGTGTGTGTGTGTGTGTGTGTGTGTGTGTGTGTGTGTGTGTGTAAATTTATACTACAGGCGCTCGGTTAGAGTGGTTGTTATGCCTGTGTGTCAGGACTCCCCCCAGTCAAGCAATACCCTTTCCCTTCGGGTGGGAGGCACACGGGACTGTTGCATGCTGGACTTAGTTGCATGCTGGTCTTGTTTCAAGATAAGGGCACATGGAACAGTGAGACTTGTTAGATTCCATTAATCTTGTTTTTAACAATGCAGCCTGGCCCACCTGAACTTCCTCCTTTCTTAGCCTGGAGAGGGAATTACTCCTTGCATCTCGCATGACAGAGGGATGGATTTTTTTTCTCACCCAATTAGGGATCTTGGAGCCTCTACCCATGTCCAGAATGTCTCAATTGACAAAGGAACAAATGGCAATTACTCTGTGCTCAGTGTCTCCCAAGCTGACATATGGTGGTTATTGATGGAAACCTTTACTCAGGCATACAGCCCAGCTGGTGTAGGACCTGTGCAGTGGCTCCATTACTCTGGTCTTTAATTTCCCGCCCTTTAGAAAGACTAATCACTGAATTAAGAGGTTCATATCTGGTTCCTTTGACTCTCATGTCTACATTGATTCTATAGGAGTCTCCAGGGAGGTTCCAAATTAATTTAGGGCAAGAAACCAAATAGCTGCTGGATTTGAATCAGCAGCTGGTTCTGGTGGCCAACAATAAACCAAAATGTAGATTGGAAAGTTGGAGAGATGGCCAGCTGTTCTTCCAGAGGACCCGAGTTTGGTTTCCAGTACCCATATCGGTCAGTTTACAATCATTTTTCCAGCTGGGCAGTGGTGGGCACACACCTTTAATCCCAGCACTCTGGAGGCAGAGGCAGGCAGATCTCTGTGAGTTCAAGGCCAGCCTGGTCTACAGACCAAGATCCAGGACAGGCACCAAAACTACACAGAGAAACTCTGTATGGAAAAAAATACAAAACTAAACAAAACAAACAAACAAACAAATAAACAAATAAATAAAAATATGGTATCTACTATAAAGAACAGCTTTTCAATCATTCTAGGCTCATAAGCAGTATGTAGATAGCTGGATGGTACCAGTGGACTGTCTTGGGAGAATAGGATCACACTCAGCATGGTGCTGGCAGGGAAGGGAGATTGTGTTATGCCTAGGGAGAAATGTCTCACGTTTATTCCCAAGACTACTGCTCTTTTTTTTTTTTTTTAAATTTTATGTACATTGGTGTTTTGCCTGCATGTATGTCTGTGTGGGGGTGTCTTTTTTTTTCATTGTGAGATTAAATTCAGGGCATCAGGCTTGCATGGCAAGTATTTCTACCGCGAGCCACCTACACTTTATGCTCTGAGATTGGATCTCTCACTGAACCTGAAACTCACCAATTTGACCAGACCGGTTGGCCAGCCTACCCCAGAGGTCCACCTGGGACTGCGGGTACACTGATGTCAATGACTTCTTACGTGGGCACTGTGGATCCGAACTAAGGTCCTCACGCTTGACCAGCAACAACTTTCCCAAGGAAGTCAGCTCCCTAGCTCATCCACATTTCTTCCTTTCCTTCCTTCCTTCCTTCCTTCCTTCCTTCCTTCCTTCCTTCCTTCCTTCCTTCTTTCCTTTCTTTCTTTTTTTTTTTAAGACAGAGTTTTACCATGTAGCTTTTGTTGCCCTGGAACTCCATATATAGACCAAACTGGTATCAAACTCAGAGATCTTCGTACCTCTGTTTCCCAAGTGCTGGGATCCAAGGCATGTACCACCATCCTCAGCCATACTTCTTTTGCATGTCTTCCTTGCGCAGGGACCATGCTAATTTTCTCTGTATTGTTCCCATTTTAATACATGTGCTGCCGAAGCGAGTGCACCATACTTTTGTGTGAGAGAACATTAAGACCCGTCTGTGGAATAGGTCCTCTGGTTTAAGACTTCTGTTTCTAGAAAAGCCAGAATGATACACACCCATCCTAAAGATATTAAGGGCCTAAAAAGCAGTGCTTGGGAGCAGAGTTAGGAAATATTCCTGGTAAAGGGCCAGACAGTGAATATTTTAGGCTATGAGAGCCATACAGTTCTGTTACAACCACTTGACACTTGTCCTCTTGTACAAGGGACCACGGAACTGTGTAAATAAAGGAGTGTGGCTGTGCTCCAGTAAAATATTACGTATTCACACTGAAATTTGGGATTGCTATAATTTTCACATGTCATGAAATACTACTCTATTTTTGACTTTTTTTTTTTTAAGATTTATTTATTTATTATGTATACAGCATGTATGACTGCAGGCCAGAAGAGGGCACCAGATCTCGTTACAAATGGTTGTGAGCCACCATGTGGTTGCTGGGGATTGAACTCAGGACCTCTGGAAGAGCAGTCAGTGCTCTTAACCTCTGAGCCATCTCTCCAGCCCTGTTTTTGACTTTTTAAACAAAAACTTGCAGACCGCACTAAACCAGGATTTGACCATGGCTGGAGTTTGCTAATCAACATTTATATAGAATACAGTTCCTCGGGATCAAGCAAGGATTGAGCAATGGCGCCTTTACTGTTCGTTCATTAGTTGTTCGGGTGTTTCTTTTTCATTTTCTTTCTTTTTGCCTTTCCCCCTCCACCCTTCTGCTCCACCTCACTTCCAGAGCCATGGATTGTTTCTGGGGGGTGGTGGTGTTAATGTATGCATCTAACATCTTGTACACTACTTATTTGGTTAAAATGCTCATGGTTCTTTCAGGAATTGTGATAGTGTAGACACACTTGTTTTGTGTTTGGGCATAGGGGAGGGTTGTTGTTCCCGACAATTCAGAGAAACATGTAGGGTAGTTGTGGTTAAGCTCAGCAATTAGGAGGTAGAGGAAGAAAGATGAAGAGTGAGAGGCCAAGCTGGGCTGTACAACAAGACACTACTCCAAAAACTCAAACCAGATGCTGGAGGGACAGTTCATCGGTTATGACCAAGCACAGCTCTTCCAGAGGACCTAGGCTCAGTCCCCAGTACCTACTTTGTGCAGCTCACAATCACTTGTAACTCTAGCTCTAAGGCAGTGGTTCTCAACCTTCTTAATGCTGCTTGACCCTTTGATACAGTTCCTCATGTTGTGGTGACCCCCACCACAAATAAAATGATTTAGTTGCTACTTCATAACTATAATTTTACTACTGTTATGAATCATATTGTAAATATCTGATATGAAACCTTCAAAGGGGTCTTGACCCACAGGTTGAGAACCACTGTTCCAGGGACTCTGGTGCCCTCTTCTGGCTCCCTTGTGTATCTGCACTCACTTGTACATGGTTACACACACACATACACATCATTAAAAAAAATCAATTTTTTTTAAAAGAAAAGAAACCAAATTAAACAACAACCAACCAATCAACTGCGAATGAGAACCCCAGAAAAGAAACTATTTACACAGGCTGATCAACTGATTAAAAACTTCAATGACTATAGAAGATTTGGGAATGTTACTTATCTGATAGCCTAATTTCAATTTTTCCTGGGCTTCTTTAGCCCCAAAGAATTATTCCTTGTCCACCTCTGTGTCAGCCCTAACGTCCTGATAAACAGATAAAAACCTTTAAAATGCATTAACTTAAGAAAACCTATCCTCTACTATTGGAAGCCTAAGAACACTGTCAGGTGACATGAGAAGCTTGTGGACGAGATGCCCTCATCCCCTGGGAACCGCCCACTTAATGCTTCCACTGGTGTATTTTAAATTTTATTTTTATTTCATGTGCATCGGTGTTTTGCTTGCATGTATGTCTATGTGAAGGCATCAGATTCCCTGAACTGGAGTTACAGACAACTGTGAGCTGCCTGTAGATGCTGGGAATTGAACCCAGGTCCTCTGGAAGAGCAGCCAGTGCTCTTAACTGATGAGCCATCTCTCTAGTCCCCACTGATGCATTTTTTAAATGCCTTGATTTATTACTTTCTTTGTTCTGTTACTATAAACACTCCATGTGTGACTGGAGAGATGACTTGGCAGGTGAGAGTACTGTCTGTTCTTCTGAGGACCCGAGTTCAATTCCCAACACTCACCTGGTAGCTCACAACCATCTATGATGGGATCCTATGCCCTCTTCTGCCGCACAGATGTACATGCAGACAGAGTACTCATACATAAAATATATAAGTAAATAAATCTTTAAAAAAAATAAACAACTCCAAGAAACTGCCCTCATGTTGGAACACTGTGTTTGCAGAGACCTAAACGTGTTGCTGGGTCACAGTCAATGAAATTTGGCTCCAGAATAAGCTCTCTCTTATTCCCTTTGAGGTGAAAGCTGAGTTTTTGCCTTGATACAACCAACCGACCAAGCAAACGGAAGCGCGTGTGTGGACGGCAGAGGATGTTGTGGGTGTCAACAGTCCAGGCGTTGGGGGAAGGTGGTTTATTGTGTTCCTTGAGAACACATCAGAGAAAGAGTGCACCGGCTTTGGCCTTTCTTCCTCGTGCTATCTGTGGGCCGGGGCCTCTTGCTTGTTGGATAAGCACGGTCCCAGGGACCACACTCTAGCTCTGTGTGACAGTTTTTAGTCATGCCCAGGAGGATCGTTTAGCTTCAAATATGGTAAGAACCGAGCAGCTGCTCTCTGTCTCAGCCTCTCCCTCACTCTCTTCCCTGAGTCAACCGTGCAAAGATTTGGTCCTAGGACACTGAAAGCCTGTGACTGTGCCAAGAAGAAGAGCACGGTGGAATGGAGGCCAAGGACAGGACCAAAGCCCGCTGCCAGGAACCCATCCCCAGATGTGGTCCCTGGGCCCCTCTCCTCAGCAGGGCAGCCAGCCCTCTTGGGGCACTTCTCCACCCTCCTAGTCTCCTAACTCCCAGGAGCCGGACTGGGTATCCTGAAAGCAATCTGCTCGTTCCTTTCTGGGAGCCGGACAGTTATCTCTAGGGTGGGGACTGCTAGGTGAGTTCAGGGTTTGGGGTACAGGAGAGGGATGGAAAGAGGGTCTCTTCAAGAGAAGTTCAACAAGGTGTGCATGCCAGAACACGGGCCAGCACAGTTTGAGGACTCTCAGGCTGGCTGGGGTCAGGGCTAATCCTTTCCTGAAAGTTTGTTCCTATTTCTCTACAAAATACTCCTCCTGGCTGAGAGAGGGGGATCAGCTCTTGGTGGAGGCGGGAGGATCAGGCTACATAGTGAGGGGCCAGCATGGTCTACATGAGGAAAAAAACAAAAACCCACTATGAAGTGTTATTATATAAATTAAGTGGCAAATATTGTCTTAGTTAGGGCTCCTGTTGCTGGGATAAACACTGTGACCAAAAGCAACTTGATGAAGAAAGGCTTTATTTAACTTTTATATCCCGAATCACAGTCTATTGAGGGAAGTCAAGGCAGGGACTGAAGCAGAGACCAGTGGAGGCATGCTGCTTCCTGGCTTGCTCAGCCTGCGCTCTCGTACAACCCAGGACCACTTGCCCAGGGATGGCATCACCTGCAGTGAGCTGGGTCCTCCCACTTCAATCATGAATCAGGAAAGTGCCCCAAAGACTTCCCTACAAGTCAATCCAATGGGGGCATTTGCTCAGTTAAAATCCCCTCTTCCGATAGGTCTAGGTTTGTGTCAAGTTGACAGAAACCAATCAGTACAGATGTCATACATTGATGTCTTTTTTTTTTTTTTTTGTTTTTTTTTCGAGACAGAGTTCCTCTGTGTAGCTTTGGAGCCCTGTCCTGGAGCTCACTCTGTAGCCCAGGCTGGCCTCGAACTCACAGAGATCTGCCTGCCTCTGCCTCCCAAGTGCGCCACCACCGCCCGGCAATGTCTATTTTTAAAGTGGTAGACGGTGCTTGTCTTCCTGGAAGACACCCATTTTCCACCCCCATTACTTGTCAGATGTCATGAAACTTGGTGCTTTTTATTAGTTGCAGTGCTGGGTGGTGGAACACAGTACCGAAAAGTGTTAAGTGAGCACTCTACAACAGAACCACACCCCAGGCATGACAATTCCAAAAGTCACTTTTCTGGGGGACAAACTTTGTGGTGTGTGTGTGTCTGTCTGTCTGTCTGTGTAGATTAGAAGACAATCTTTGTCCTACTTTTGCTTGAGACAGTCAGAGCTAGCTGGCCCTTGAGGACCAAGGATATGCTTATGGCTGTTCCCCATGCTGCCATTGCTACCAAGTGTCTACCTTTGGAACTTGCTGTGTAGACCAGGCTATCTCAAACTCACAGAATCTACTTGGCTCTGCCTCCCAAGTACTGAGATTAATCTTGTGTGTCCATGTCTGGCTTGTGGCTGACAGCACGTGGGTCCTGGAGATTGAATTAGGTTCTCATGCTTGCAAAGAAACAGCAATCTCCCCATTTTTGTCCTTTTTTCAGGGGTGATAAAGTGAACAAACCTCAAAATTACCATTTTTGTTTGCCTTTGTTTTCTGAGATAGGGTCTTCTGTAGCCCAGGCTAGCCTGGAATTCATTATGTAGCTGAGGATGGCCTTGGGTTTCTGATCCTTCTGCCTCCACCTCCCAAGATGGGCAACACCATACTAGCTTTCAAAATCATTTGTATGCCGTTTTTATAGTCAAATTTATGCATAATCACTCAACTCTTATTATGTATTTATTTTGACCCCTGAACTCATCTACAGACACACACACACACACACACAATTAAAAAGTAATTTTTTAAAAAGAACAAACTGAACTGAAGGTAAAGCTCAGTTGCGTTTAGGAAGGTTTACAATTGGGTCATAATCAGATAAATATTCCTACATTGAAAAGGAGATTAATTTACTTCAAGGGTCCAAAGGGAACAAGACTTTACAACACTTTACAATGGGGCTTCCGTATTCCCCAGTGGTAGAACGCTTGTCTAGCAAGTGTGAGACCGTAGGTTCAATCCCTAGCGCTGCAAACAAACAATACCCCCAGATCTTTGAAATCAAGAACCTTCATTTCAGGGGGACTAACTGAGAAGAAGGGAGTGGGAGGGGGACAAGAGAAGGTGTGGGGTGTGCCAATGTGATCAAAGTTCATCATATACTTGTATGGACATGTCATGATGAAACTCATCATGTCATGATGAAACTCATCATGTATAACTGAAATATACTAATAAAAACAAAAGGCAAAAAGAACATTTTTTTACATGGTACTAATAGCCATGTATCCCTTGTTCTGTCTTTGCTCTGTTGGTCACATCTTGCATTGATTTTATTAAAGAGAAAGTGTGTGTGTTTGAACTGTAAATACACTCCTGAGGATAAACAAGCAATGTTTCCGTCAGGACCTCAGAGTACATAATAGATATAGATCTCAGGTCTCTACTGTGTGGTAGTGAATGCATTTAGGAATCCAGGGAGCAGCCTCTTCCTGGAGCCCCTCCCTTCAGTCCGACACCCCCATCCTGCCTGTTCCTACCAAGTCTTTCCACCAAGGGAAGGGAATCAGAGCGTATGCTCGCAATTTCGAACCTCTAACTTTTCTTTCAGCCCCTTTGTGGAAACCAGTAATGGCGAGGACCTGCTTCCTGCTGGCACTGAGGATTCAACAGAGACAAGGCAGCTGCCCGACTACTGCCCAAGGGATCGCTGGTGACTGACACAAGGCCAGCAGTGGAGGTGTGTAAGAAGTCTGCCGCCATGGTGCTGTCACTGAGCATCCAGGATACGGAGACACAGTCCGGCTCCAGGCTGCCCAGCCTGGTCTTAAGCTTGCTAGCTCCTGGTAGAATCTGGACCACCAGCCGAAGGCTCATGGTTTTTGAGTGCTGGTGGCACACTGGAGCCTCAGAGGGTTTCTTGCAATTCCCCTCTGTCTTGTCATATGCTTAAAAACAAGTCAAAAACTTCACAGCTTGTATAACTGGACCATTCGGGATTCATTTTAAATTTGGGACTAGTATAACTCCTTCATGCAATAAACTGTAAAGAGCCAAAAAAAAATTGGACAGCATAAATTGGACTTGGTGAGTTTAAAAAGGAAAAGAAAAGGAGAACATGAAGTTGGGTGGGTAGGGAAGTGGGGGTGGATCCGGGAGGAGTTGGCAGAGGGGATGAATATTATCAAAATACATTGTATGAAATTCTCAAAGAATAAAAATGTCATTTTAAAAAAGAAAGAAAAGAAAAAGACTTAGGAAGCAAGTTCTAGGTCAGATCCAGGAGTGCCTAAGAGCATACAGTTCCTTTGCAGGCACCCCAAAGCTGGAGCAGTTCCTGACCAGGGGAGAATTCCCCTACACACACACACACACACACACACACACACACACACACACACACACACACACGGCTCTGTAGGTGGCTCAGCAGGCCAGGTACAGCTGACTGCCGCTGTTAGCTGACTACTCCTCACGTACCTTTCTCAAAGACCCAATTTTTATCTGTCCCGTGCTCCCTGTAACAGACTTCCCCTCCAGTCCCCTCTCACATCCCAGGTGGCCATCATCAGTTCACTTTTATGGGGTTCGTAAACCCTTCCTGCTTCCTTACTGCTGCTCTGGGACATGGAAACTCAGGTAGACCTGTCAGAACACTTCATCTCTAGGGCGGCATTGGAGAAGGGAACGGTGACAGATGTGGCTGTACACAGGAAGCCTGGGCACTGTCCTTATCCCTGTGTGTCTCCAAAAGTCTCAGCCATGGCAGCGCTTCCCTTCATCCCTCCTTTCCCTGCTTTGTGAGTCCGCTTTTCAGAGGGCATGGAGTTTGAGACCTACAATGCCTTGGAGCCGCTTTCTTTCAGGCTCTGAGATATTGCTCTAAAGAGTCAACCTCAGGCCGGGCGTTGGTGGCGCACGCCTTTAATCCCAGCACTTGGGAGGCAGAGCCAGGCGGATCTCTGTGAGTTCAAGGCCAGCCTGGGCTACCAAGTGAGCTCCAGGAAAGGCGCAAAGCTACACAGAGAAACCCTATCTTGAAAAACCAAAAAAAAAAGAGTCAACCTCAATTCATCTCACTTCCAAGAGATCTGATAGTCCAGGAATGACCAAGGACATCCTGAGATCACACCCCACCACTGCAGCTTAGCTTCTGAAGTGTCCTGGGCTGGAATGAAGCTTTGGGGAGCTGAGTCCAGGAGACTAACACAGAGCCTGAAGCCATGGGCTTCATACTGGATGTAACAGGGGACATTTTTCCTTTCCAGAGTTTGATTGGAAGGGTTTTCTTATTCTGTCTTATCACGAGTGGGTGGCGAGCAGTCAAGGGGGAGTCGAAGGACTGAGCTGAGAGAGTGGATGAGAGGAATCCTGCCCCCACTAAGAGGTCTTGGTAGCAGTGTGATGGCAGGGGGCCAGATCCCAAGAAAGGCAGGCAGGACAGGGTTTGAGTTGCCTTTTAGGGAAGCAGCTGCACCAGCAATTCCGGGCTCGGAATTCACTTTGCCAGTTCAGTTCGAGCCTTGGCTCCTTCTTTCCGGTGTGTCCCGAAGAGCATGTGTTTGGAGTCCAAACTCTCTCCTCAGCCTGCCACACACAGGTCTCCTGCTGGGGTGGGTCCCCAAGGCCTCAGAGGAAGAAGCCTCAGAGTTGTCTATGAGGGATAATTATTAGTCACCAAATAGACTGTTCTGCTATGCGAGGAGTAAGAATGGGCTTATCCCGCCCCTCCCCCCCCAAAGTAACACTCTTTACCGGGCATGGGGGCTCACATCTTTAACCCCGGCACTCCTACAGAATTTCTTTTCTTACCCAGTGAGTAGTGGGAGGCAGAGGCGGGCGGCTCTCTGTGAGGCCAGCCTGGTTTCCAAAGTGAGTTTCAGGACAGCCCGGGTTACGCAGAGAAACCCTGTCCTCGAAAAGCAGCAACAACAAAACACAAAACAAACAAAAAAGTAAAAAAAAAAAAAAAAAAAAAGAATGGGCTTATCATGAGCGGAGAAAGATGTGACCAGATCACCATGTTCTCTTTGGTTGTGTTTCTGCCAGAACATCTCCATTACCTCTTTGCTGTAGCTCTACGATGCTAGGAAGAAGTAGGCCTGTGGTACTGGCTGGTACTCCCAGAGAAGGAGAAGCCTCCTGAGGGCTCTAGCTGTTCTTTCCACTGAAGACATAGATGGACTACCATCAGATAGAGCAGGTGGCTCAGGAAAGCAATCCTGGGGTAGGACACGTGATGGGGACGGATCAGAGGCTGGGGATACAGGTAACGGTGGCTCCCGGTGGTGGGATGGATGGGTCCCCAGAGCCTGCTCTTCCAATCGCAGTGCCAATCCTGGCTCCCACTAGCCTCCGTAGAAGGCCACCCATAGGTGTCCCACCACAAGGGCAGCCCTACTTCCTGGGAGGGACAGAGGGGCCTGTATGAGATCTCATCATGCTACTCAGAATGGCCAGCAATTTAAAACGTATAAATTATTTACTTCGGGCATCTTCCATTAGTAATTTCCAACCCCAGGTAACTGAAATTGTGGAATGTCTGGTGGTAGAAGGGCACTGTGAAACAAACACACAAACAGCTAACCCAGAAGCCTTCGCTCCTCTTAGATCTCACAGAGCTCTGTTTTAAGTTCTCTCCATTTTACTCTCACTGTGCATTTGCTGATGGGCTGTGACTGTACTCCTGCCTACTCCTCCATCCTCCTTCCGGGGACCAGCGCCCCTTCCAGGTGTTCCAGTGTCTATTCTTGCACCCCTCTACAAAGCAGCCTGAGGGAAGGAATCTTTCCTTTATTTCTTCTTCTTCTTCTTCTTCTCCTCCTCCTCCTCCTCCTCCTCCTCCTCCTCCTCCTCCTCCTCCTCCTCCTTTTTCCCCCTCTTCCTCTTTCTCCTCCTCCTCTTCGCCCTCCTCTTCCTCTTCTTCCTTTTCCTCCTCCTCTTCTCCTTCTCCTCCTCCTTCTCTTTTTCTCCTTCTCCTTCTTCCCCTTCCCTCCTCCTCCCCCTTCTTCTTCATAGTATCTAGCCCAGGCTGGTCTTGAACTTGCAATTTTCCCACCTCATCATCTGGAATGCTGGGATTACTGTCACTCTCTACAGCACCCAGCTCCTGTGTTGCTAAAGCAGTTCTTGCATCATCTCATTCTTCCCCTAAGGACATCCAACAGACTCTTTGCCGTGGCCCACAAGGCCCCACGAAACAGGCCCTTCCTGTTTGCAGCCGCTTCTCTCTGCCCTCTTGGCCCCCTGTGCGGTCGCCTTATCTGTGGTCCGACCTTACCTGTTGCGTCTTTATCTTTCAGGTGCCAGATTTAATGACACCTGCCCTCCGGCAGCTCGCCCTGACTTCTGAGCTAGAGGATCCCCACTCACTTATCTCTACTTAATTCTCCGTGCAGCATTTATCAGCATATGATTACCTCATGTAGTCATTATGTACGTCATCTCTCTCCAACAACACCCCGGGCCCACACCTTGAACTCTTGAATGCAAGGTTCCTGAAGCTGGGATCTGTCTACTGTCACTGTCCAGGACTCTAACTTGGCACATGGCAGGCCCTGAAGATTTGTGGGTACCTCCAACACTCCTGACTCTTGTGCTGTGGTAAGTACCCATAGAGGAAGTTGTGGAGAATGTGAGACCTTTCCCCTCCCCTAGGTCTGTGTCCAGCCCATAGTCATCTGCCTCTTCCTGTTTTTGTCCCCGTTTCCTAGTGTGAGATAGTAGCCAGGTGGGTGCTGGGAAGGAGTAGATGGGAAGAATGGGAGCCAACATCATGTCCACACAAACACAGGCCAAAGTCCAGATTGATGGTATCGAGCCTGAATGACTCCAGCTGCATCTAATTTAACCTGGGCCGACTCACTGGAACCTTGTGGGCTAGTTGTCTGATTTCTGCTCTTTTCCAAGCTTCAATTAAGGGAGCAACAAAAGATCCCTCTTATGAGCCACGAGTGGTGATCTCATCAGCTAAGACAAATATTTTCTTTCTGGCTATATTTATAGAACTCTTTCTTGTTTCCTTGGACAATCCTGGCTGGCATCATCTGTTTACCTTCTCTTCATCTGGGGCTGCATGTGTGGGGAGCAGCTTTTTATCTGTGCCTTCTAGCCGTGCTGGATTTCCAAGTCTTCTGTTTGCTTCTCTTAGCTTTCATCTGCAAGGCTCTTGTCAAGTCAAAGAGTTTGTAATCTCCAGTCACCAAGGCACTAACTAGTACTATTTAAAAAGAAGAAGAACAAGAGGAAGAAAAAGAAGAGGAGGAGGAGGAGGAGGAAGAGGAAGAGGAAGAGGAAGAGGAAGAGGAAGAGGAAGAGGAAGAGGAAGAAGAAGAAGAAGAAGAAGAAGAAGAAGAAGAAGAAGAAGAAGAAGAAGAAGAAGAAGAAGGCCCCCTTGGCTCCAGTCCAGCACTGATTTTTCTTAGCAGTGCCTCTTTCCATAGGGTGGGATTTAGTATTTATTTCCCCCTTTCCCACAAGTCAGATGCTTCAGATGCTAGGCCATTTTTGGTACCATCCTTGGGTAGGAAGCACGCACTATTCCCATGGGTCCTTAGACTCATGCCCAACTTCCTCCTACAGTGCTGGCTCCTGCCACCTGGGAATGTTGGTCAAGGGTGCAGAAAAAGGTGCCATGGTTACCAGAAAGAGACGCTGAAGACAGGCTCCTCGAACAGAGAGAAGCTGACTGTGGTGCCTCTTGGCTGTCCTGGAACTTGCTATGTAGACCAGGCTGGCCTCGAACTCACCGATATCACCTACCTCTACCTCCTGAGTGCTGGATTAAAGGCTTGCACCACTGCCTGGCTCTGAGGCAAATTTTTGGGAGGCTGGAAAACATCACGTTTATACACAAAGTGCTGATGTACATAGACTTTCCACACATATAATATAGAGTAATGATCAGGAAGATGCTAAAGTGCTTATGACCACGACAGGGCAGTCAAGGAACTCACTAGGTGGCCGCCCGTGCACTTGCACGAGCCATTCACTGAATCTTCGCTTCGAGTGAAGAAGCTAAAACACATGCCCACTAAGTTAGAAACATCTGCTAAGAGTTCAGGGGCTATTTGTCCACTAATGAGCCCTATGATATCGTAAGGTAGGAAGGGAGGAGGCACAAGCTGGGATTGCAGGTTGAAACAAGCTGGGGAGCCACTGCTTATTGGAAAGCGTGAATTCACTGGTCACATTTTTAAAATTAAAAAAAATTTGGACATGGCACCTGTCAAAAGATCTTTTATTATGAACTGGAGATGTGAGACTTCCACAGAGGTGTGCTTTAGAAACAGAAATGTCAAAATTCTGTGGATAGTTTGGTGATTTTATGGCAAAGAAGAACAGAGTTTTGGGGTCTGGACAGTTCTAGAAAAGTCAGGACTTGTGAGTACACAGGCTTTGTCCATGTCTCTGAAGTCAGAGCTTCAGGCTTGGGCCAGCTTCACCTTCCCAAAAGGCTGTTGTCAACGCCTCGCTGATCCAGATGGAGATGGAAGCAAGTGTAGGTGGGTGTGTGGGCCGAGGAAGAGCACCTAGGGCACTTTCCCGTGTGCAGCAGCCCACGACCCCAGGGCACCGGCTCTGTGGACATGCCCCTTGTGCTGGGCTGTGCCTGGGATGCATTGAGATGAGTTCCTGGACAAGCTTCAAGACCATGAAGTCACCTTCCTCTACTCTTGGTTTTGATTCAGAATCTTTCTGGTACTGACCTACATCTAACTTTGGCTTTAAAGGTTAAAAGAAAAAGTGATTGGGAACAACTGGAGACAGTCTGTAAACAAGCAACAGTGACAAGTGACTGAATACTAGGAAAGAGATCTTTTTAAAAATGCACTTAGGAGGGGGCCTTACGTTGTGAAAGAGGGCAGATTCGGGATGGTGAGAAATGTGTGTTTTCCTCGGCACTTTTGGATGCGGAAGGGATATACATGATACTCATGGTTTTTGTTTTTGTTTTTGTTTTTTTTTTTGCTTGTTTTTGTTGTTGTTGTTGTTTTATCTCTATTGAGAATCAAATACAAAGCAGACCGGGCTTTGTGCTCAACTCCGGAGACTCAGGGTCAACGTAAGAAGGCATCGATTGGGACGTCTTGTTAAGCCCTGGTCTTTCAAGTTACCTCATTTTCTTTCCTTTACTAGAAACTGTGGCATAGAGAGAATTCAGTTATAACAGAGCTAGTTAAATTTACAAAGGACCTGTGACCCAGGACCTTGGTTGGGCACGGCAGAAGTCAGGAAATGCATGTACTTGCTGTTTTCTGACATGTTTTGATCTTAGGTTTAATTATTCTGATGCTTTCCATCCAGTGGGTTAGAAGGCGTATGAGAGAGAGAGGTCAAATGAGTGTGAGAGAGACATGCACTCGGGTTCTGCCTCAACCACTTGCTAACTTTCGGACTCTGCGCAAAGCACACTTTCCCCATTGATACTGTAGATGGTTTTCCCCGCTTACTTTTCTCGCCACGCAGTTTGCCAAGTCAGAAATAAATACAAGTGGCTATAAACCGTTGTGTCTTGTGCGAACACAAGCACGTCTGTCCCCCTGGATAAACCGTCCTTTAAGCTCTGATTGAGATGCTTCCGTCTGGAAGTGTTGACAGAAATTGATTGCAGGTTTGAGTCTCAAAACCTGTGAAATCCACCCATTCGAACAGCCTCCTGTCTACCAGCATCCCACTGCTCTAGGTTTGCTGCGTGGCACTGACCTCCCTCCCAAGTGCTGGGATTACAGGCATGCGCCACCATGCTCAGGTCTACAGTCTTAATGGATTGCAAGAAGTAAGTTTGGGGTATGTGTCCCCCACTCAGGGGACAGGGAGGGGAGGTATAGCAACAGAAATCCACATCGCCAGGCCTGCCTTGTTCAGTGTTAAGGTCAGATTGGAGTTTTAGGAATGTCACTCCCAAATCAGAGGGGGAGCTAGAGGGGCAGGACTCAGAGTAGTGAAGGTGACCTGACCAAGAGAGCAGGGAAAGAGCAGAAATGTTGCTCTATGGGAGCGTGTGTGTGTGTGTGTGTGTGTGTGTGTGTGTGTGTGTGTGTGTGTGAGAGAGAGAGAGAGAGAGAGAGAGAGAGACAGAGAGAGAGACAGAGAGAGAGACAGAGAGAGAGACAGAGAGAGAGAGAACTGGGAAAACGGGGAGAGAGCTCCTGCCGATGCGCAAGCCCAGGATTAGACTGGAGAATGGGTGTGAGGGGAGATGAAGGTCAATTTAAATGACGTTAAAGTCCCAGGAGGCTTCTCCCATGCTTAAAATAAATTGTGGTAAAATGCACCTATCAGCCAGGCATTGTGGCACACACCTTTAATCCCAGTACTCAGGAGGCCAAGGAAGACTGATCTCTCTGTTGCAGGCCAGTCAAGGCTGCATAATGAGACTCTGTCTCTACAAAACAACAATAATAAAGCACATGCCATTTTGCCATCTTAACCTTTAAGAGTGAAACAGTCCACTGTATTAAGTGCATTAAGATATTAAGTGTGTGTGGGTGGGGTGGAGAGATGGCTCCTCAGATACAGTGTTTACTGTTTTCTACACAGCCACAGAACTGGGATGCTGGAATAAAAAATGTGGGGCTGGGTGTGGTGGCATGTGCTTATAGTCTGAGCAGTTGGGAGCCAGAGGCAGGAGGAGAGCAAGTTCAAGGCCAGCCTGAACTACATACTGAGCTCGAGTTGAGTTTGGTCAATACGGTAGAATTCTGCTCCCCACTCCCCACAAAAAAGTATCCCCACCATCACCGGTGCGGCCATTATCACCACCCACCACAGAGCTCTTCCCTCATAAAACCTGAAACTCTGCTCCCGACACCATCCTCAGTCCATGGAATTCTATGAGTTTCTTGATGATTTGGCTATTCTAGGAGTCTCATATAAATGGTATCGAGTAATATTTTCTTTTTGTAGCTGACTGATTTCACTTACTATAATGTCCCCAAGTATCAGAGTTTTCTTCCCTTGTAAGGCAAACAATCTCATTATATATACTTGAAGTTTTTATTATGATGCACAATAAAAAATGTAGTTTACATTATGATCTATTACACATGTATACATTGTTGAAATGACATCTCATTAGTATGTGCTATACAATGCGTATCATTTAAGTAAATATTTTAGATCCAAACCACACTTCCTTTAGGTGAAGTACTCTGACATATTCCTATTCTGTTTCTTTTTTTTTTTTGGTTTTTCGAGACAGGGTTTCTCTGTGTAGCTTTGCGCCTTTCCTGGGACTCACTTGGTAGCCCAGGCTGGCCTCGAACTCACAGAGATCCGCCTGGCTCTGCCTCCCGAGTGCTGGGATTAAAGGCGTGCGCCACCACCGCCCGGCTCCTATTCTGTTTCTTTAAAAAAAAAACAATGCAGCTACAACCCTCTAGCTCAGCTTCATGAGACACTAATGGGTTGTGTTCTGTAGTTTGTAAATAATTGGTCTGTTTAGACAGTGAGATTATCCAGGAAAATAGCAAGGCTTGGTGTGGAGTAGTGCCAAGGCTTTGAGTGAATCTGGAGGGGCAAAAACTGTGCCATGCATTTGTCCTCATGAATGGCCTGCAACTGCAGCCCAAGCTACTAAATTAAGTTCAAACTATCCGTTTGTATTAAGTATAAACAGAATAATTCAAGGCTATGCCGACTCTCCCATGGGCTGCAGCTGGCATAGGTCTTTTGCATTGATTTATTCATTGCCAGTGACCCTTGCTCTCCATTTTTCTATCTCCTCCATATTCCCAGGCTCTATTCTCTGCTCTGGGAATGGGGAATAGGATCCAAAGCAGTGATGGTGGCCTCTAGATCTCCCAGAATCCTTAGTGGTCTAGAATCCCCCGTAGAGGGGCAGTGTGTGTATTGGATGGTGGGGTGGGGCTGAGCCTCCAGGCTGCATGCTGGGCTGTGCCTTGCTGAGAGTAGAGTGCAGGTTTGGGGAAGCACAGAGAATGGAAGGCAGACCTCCCACCCAGGGTGTGCATCAGGATACCTGATGGTCCAGGATGTTCAGAGCGTTTCGTCATTGCCTTCCTGGGTCACTGCTCTCTTGGCTGTATCTGTTAAATATTAACACACCAGTGTCCCCAGGGAGTCACTATCATTAGTTAGCTAATCTCTGTGGCATCTCACAGGGTGAGGTCAGGCCAGTCAGCTTGTGAATTGCAGAGAAAAAAAATGGGGCGGGGGAGAGTGGTCGGGGACCATCTGCATTCCTCTGGCACCCCCTGCATTCTGCACAGCAGTGGCCGTTGAGGACATGGCAGAGTCCACGTGCTTTTGGCACACTGGCCTAAGAGCAGTGCAGGAGTGGTCACACCGAGCATTCTCAGTCTAGGACTTGGAGTTTGTTTGCAAAGGTCCAGGAAGAATTGGACTTGTTATAAAAAAAAAAAAAAAATGGGTCTGAGGTTGTTCCCATCACAAACTTAGAACTCAGTGGTAGGCAGTCAGGTAGAGCTAGATGGGGAGCTTGTCAGGATTTTGAAGAGGCTGACCAATCAGAATCATAGAGAACCTCAGGCTCGGCCATTTAAGTAGCAAAAAAATTTATACCTTGAGAATACCTATAAAGCTAGTACAGCACTTACCTAACACAAAAGAGGCCCTGGGTTCTAGCCCCATCCAGATAGAGCAGTGGTTCTCAGCCTTCCTATGCTGCTACTGTTAGGATCCTGCCCTCACTCTGGCACATGCGCAGCTTGGGTTCTTGCATCTTACGTCATCAGTGGGCATGGACAACTATGTACCCGCCTTAAAAGGCCGGACTGGGACCCCACGCTCTCTCTGCTCTGCTCCACTCCCTCCCCCATCTTTCTCTCTCACCAGGCCTGGTCCCCTCCTCCCCTCCTTTTCCCTCCTAATAAAGCTCTAAAAAGTACCACTGGGTTCTGTCGTGACCGTGACCTTTCCACGAGGTAACCAGCGCCACTGCCAGCGCTGATTACCTTTCAGCTACCCTTTAGTACAGTTCCTCATGTTGTGGTGACCCCAACCATAAAATTATTTTCGTTGCTACTTCATAACTGTAATTTTGCTACTGTAATGGATTGTAATGTAAATATTTGTGTTTCCAATGGTCTTTGGTGATCCCTGTGAAAGGATGGTTCTACTCCTCAGAGGGGTCACGACCCACAAGTTGAGAATCTCTGAGATAGAGACAGGAGAGGGAGAGGAAGTGTGTGTGTGTGTGTGTGTGTGTGTGTGTGTGTGTGTCCATAAAACATGCTGATTGGTTTGGAGATTCAATTATACAAAAATTTAAAGATTTTATGCAACTTTTCAGTATATGGATGACACTCTATATTATCAAGGTTCTATTTGAGCAATGGCTGCATTTTACCCTTATAACCCAGTAAGGTTAAGAGTGGTCAGTGATGCCAGGCGGTGGTGGTGCATACCTTTAATCCCAGCACTTGGGAGGCAGAGCCAGGCGGATCTCTGTGAGTTCAAGGCCAGCCTGGTCTACAGAGTGAGAACTACACAGAGAAACCGTGTCTCGAAAAATCAAACAAAAAAGAAAAAAAAAAAAAAAAAAAAAGAGTGGTCAGTGACATCTTCATAGCTCTGTTCCAACCCCAATGTCCCAGGTCCCAGCCCTTTTCCTCAATAAAGAACGTGAGAGTTAAAGTGTGAGTAGTTTGATCTGTGTGAAGTGGAAAAAGACCCTGGATGTTCTGGCCCCAGACCTAGGGCTTTCTACACCACGCCCACATTCTCCCCTCCAACCCTGTTCTCTTTGCCTAGCCCTGCCAGCCCATTCTTGCTCCTGGCCTCCCTAGGAGAAAGGACACCTGGAGGTCCTCACATGTGCGTCTGCAGAGGTGCACAG
>CABHPQ010158248.1:31470-46925 GCA_902168405.1 Peromyscus aztecus | reverse complement strand
GGCAGCCATGGGATGGGGGAAAAGAGACTGAAGATGGTCCACAGTGGTGTAGTCATGGGATAGAGAGCAAGTACTCACCTGACCTGCTTTCCACCCTGAAGAAAAAGGAAGTAAGACCTCACAACAGGGGATTTCCAAGGAACAGCTTTGAGATCACATAAAAAATGCTAGACGAATACAGAAGCACAGAACTACAGAAGTGGGTGTTCCTCACACTACTCTAGAGATGTAGTGATGCTGAAGATGGGTAGTGGAGAAGAGGACTGCAGGGTCCAGGGAGGATCTGCATGCTCAGTTAGAGTGGATGTAGGAAAACAGAGTTCTTGCTGGAGCCTTGGGCTGGGATGATAACAAGGAGGAAGCAGCAGGGACCCTGATGCTCGGCTGTGAGGAGGGAAGGAAGAATGCTGGGTAGGCAGACACTTGCAGGGATAGGATTAGAACTGTGGCCACGCTTCCAGAATTCTTGATCAGTGTTTGGTAGAGCTTTGCCTCTATGAACCTGTATTGATAGGGTGGGACCAGGGCCTCTGAATGTAAAAGGGCCTCCAGGCTTCTGAGTCACAGGAAAGAGGATGGAAATCTGAACTCACATATAAATAGCCTGTAAAGATGAGGATCAGATCTCTGTGAAATGGCCGAGTTCTTACTTTCGTTGTATTAGACAGTTTTGAAAAATCCCTCATTCAAATACTGGGACATAGTCTACAGATTTCCAGCAAACAGAGGCCTTTGCAATATCCTGTTAAGGGCAAGGCAGAGTCTACAGATACCCAGAGATGGTGGACCTGACATATAATTTGTTTGTGAATTAGGACTATTTGGAGATGTTCTTTGGAAGCTTCAGTATTTGTATGATTTTGATGGCCTCTTTGAGTTTTCATTTGGAAAAAAAAATGTATAAAATTGTCCATCCACAAGGGACACCATTCAACACTATGGGCACCACAGATGTTTTGGCATGTAATATTTAAACCAGGAAGAACATTCTCGTTTTCCCAAATGTTTATCATTTCTGTGTAGTATGGACTCTCAAACTCTTTTTCTTTCTAACCTAGCACAATCACTGTGTACTGTCACTCTGCTGAGTAACAGAACGCCAGTTCTCATTTCTCCTCTTTATTTTGGTCTGTCTTCAAAAGATGCTACATTTGCACCAAGTGCTTCTTCTCTAGCAAATGAATGGAATTAGCAGGTTTGTTGGCATTTTAGAGTTCTTCCTGATTTAATCTCTTGCTTTCCTTGATGTCTGGGATTAACAAGGACAGAAGCCTAAAAGCCCTCAGAAGGGAAACTTAGATACATTGAATCTGGAAAGCCAGTTATGTACATGGCCAGTACCAGTTAATGCCACTGACTGGGAAAACACTTCTGGCCCAGACTGCCATTGCTGTCCTAGCAAATGGCTGCAGAGGTGTGCGGTATTGAATCTCAAGTCAAGACTCAACAGATGTCAGTCCAGGGACTCAGCTCCCTGCTGTGAGTAGTCTGGTCACATTCTCTCCTACAAGGCTGTTTCTCACTAACTAGACACAAGGAGAGCTCAGAGGCCCATTTGTGCACTCTAGAGGCACAAATGCTCTAATTGGGGACTAAAATTCTTATGTTACTCTGACCTATGTAAGAGCAAGCCATCTGTGGATCATACCAGCAGGATGCTCCTCGGGAAAACATTAGGATATTTTTGCTTTGAAGTGTCACATTTTAAAGAATTAAACAAGATTGTCATTGATGACTTCCAAAGCTCCAATTATTGTTCCAGTTCTTGGGGTACTTTTTCAGAAATGTGGGCTGCGGAGGCAGACAAACACAGGAACAGCGGTTGGTAGGGTGTAGGTGGCATGGGGGCTGGATTAATACGGAGGTAACAAGGAATCCTGTGAAACTCTCCCTGTTCCTTGAGGGAAATTTTTAGAAGTACTGTGTGTTTCTGGCAGTACCTTTGAAATGGATCTTACAACAGAAAAATATGTAACTATTATCCCTGGATAATTCGCGTGAGTCACACTTGCCCCTGCCTTACAGAAATGAGGGAAGATGCACATGGAGCCGACCTGACAGTATAGGAAGCTGCATCACTCCCTGTGTGTCCGCGGATCCCCATGAACATGAACGAGACAAATCCATCGTCTGAATCCCAAGTGTGGGCTAATTTAATCTAGTCACGTCTTACATCCAGTAACACAGTGAGTAACTGCCCCTCCTGCGGGTAAGCTAAAGAAGGATGCTAGGGTCCTGTGTCTCTACTTGAGCACGAAAAAGGATTGCACCCATTAAAGGATGCATGAAGGGTTCTGGTGATACATAGGCAATATGGAAAAATGGTTTGGAAATGATGCTATGAAGAAAACGTGCCTCCAGAGGAGATGAATAGAGCCACTGTACAAAAAGCAAAAGAGGGGTCACCTGTGAAGCATGCAGGTCCAGCCTGTAGACCTTGTCTAGCTGAACCTCCATCTCACATGGAGAGGAAGAGATAGATGATGGACAGAGCGGGTGGCTTTCTGGGTTCCAGAAGGATCTGGAGGTTTACATTCCATTGAACGACTGTCTGAAGTTGCAGTACACTTATTCATCCCTCGTGCAGCTTGAAACGTGGGTTAGTTCAACAGGTTGGGACAGGGCCTGCGACTTCATGTCTCTGTCAGCTAGAGGCTGCCATGTTGTCTGTCGGCCTGTTGGCTGCATGCTACATGCTACGCAGTCAGATTCTAGTCACTCTGGAAGCTTTCCTCCCGCCACAGGCTCCGCGGCCACATCTTCTGCCTGCCACCTCCATTTCAGTGTTGACCACAGGTTCCACCTGACATTCTGCACCCCCAGAGTTCTCCAGGCCAGTCCCCACATGCCTACATCCTTTGATGAGTTCTTTACCCTGAAGTTTCCATCACGAATGACTCACACATCTACAAGTTGGAGTGACTGAATCCAGGCCGAGGGGACCTGTTGCCCAAGCATACACTGAATTCCACGTTTCTAGACAGGGCTCTCTCCTACACTTTGCTCTTCTGCCAATGAGTTCCTCTCCTATATTCACACCTCAGTGAGTGTGAGGGCCTTGTTACTGGATGTCCTGAAGTGCCTCAATCCCAAGATATGTACAAACGTCATTTCTCCCACACAGTTTCCATCTATCCACGCACACGGTTTCTTTTCTGGGATAGCAGACATCACCAACAACTTATCTCTGAAGACAGAAGCACAGGTGTATCTAAGTTTGTTTACAGCTTTCCTTTAGGAGAGGGATAATAGTCAGAAAACCTCAACTATTTAAAAAGAAATAGCTCAGACAAAATAAATCTTAACTATTTAAAATATGCTTAAACTGTGTATTTTGTTTTATAAAATGTGTGTAACATGGTTCAAAAACAAAGACAACGCATCTCACACTCCCAGGGCCACTCTTTCTGAGACAGTCCTCCATCTGACTCGGTCTCCATTCTCTGCCTGCTCTTGGAGTCATCTTGAATACTGCCTTTGATATATTCATCTTGCTAAAACCTTGGTTGTTCCATGCAGGCTGCAAGCCAGCATGCAAACTTTTGGATTTTGCCTTCAGAGCCCTCTGTCGCGTGATTATTTGTCTCTGAGCGTGAACCCCTTTCCCTCCTGTGAAAGGAAGGCTACACACTGTCATGTCAGCTTCCTACTCACGCTCCAGAAGCAGAAAACTGATGTGAGGAATCTCTATATACCAGCAGGGGCGGATGCTTAGACACACAGCCCTTACTGAATGATTCACTGTTCGTTGTGTTCAGTAATGTCTCTTTATTTCTATGTCTATAATTATTGGACTGTGCTATTTGTATATGTTGTGTTTTAATGAGAAATATCTTATTGGAGACGAGTTTCTATGCTCCAAACACAACACTTGATTTTTCATTATTACTGATCAGAATCAACCTTTAAAATGTCTAATTTTCCTTGATCTAAACCCATATACTATTTTAGTAACTATACCATGTTTCATGACATTATAAAAACACAGTTGCATTAAAAACATCTATCTTCTTTCACCGGGATGTTAAGATTCCAGAAAGTGTCCTGGTATCTTCTGAAGTCCACTCACAATGTCAGTTTGCTCCTGGCTTAAACACATCGCTCCTCTGTGCTGATGCGAACAAGATGATCTCTCTTCCCCACGTTCCCACATTCCCACTGGGCTTGTTTGTCTCCCTGTGGATCTGAGAATGTCACTGTGCTCCTGTAAAATGCTGTGCTATTTTTACTATGCAAAGCAACTTCTGTGCCTACCGGGTCAGCTCCTCCCAGCAGGAGTACCCTCCAAAGTCTGTTACAGTCACCTTCACCGTGTGCCAGCCCTCCTGGCTCTCTCCAGACCCTACAACTTCCTGGTACTGTGAACAGTCCATCGCTCCCATGGCAGCTCTTTTGGTTATTTTTTCCTCATAGCACAAAGGTACTTTGCTCGTACATTTCCCCCAACTGTCCTACACAGAGTCTTCCACCATTCTCCACCTGTGTACCCTACACACACATGCAAGCATGCACTTCTCACGACCACTCTCCAACTGTATACCCTACATGCACACGCAGGTACGCACTTCTCATGACCACTTCTGAAACCCCTCAGCAAGTAGAACGTGGTCCATAATTTCCAGATGCTCAGACAAGTGACTACCATTCTCAATTCTTTCTCTCCGGGCTGAATACGCACATTTTTCTCCCTTGATGCCTTGCTTGGCTCCTTGGAAGGACAGTCATTATTTTCATAATTTACATAAACATAAATATATATTAATTATACTATGAAAAGCTCAACATGTTACATTTTCATGGTAGCTTTGAAAATCTACTAAACAGAAATGTTTTTATGTGCAGTCTGGTTCTGACTCTCTGAATGTACTTTTAAACATGCTCAAGGATAAATTTATACAAAATGCAAGTGCTCTTTGTTATAAATAGACTGCTTTTGAAGTTTCACTCCAACACAGAAAAGATAATCACAAATACACATATCTGATGGAGTACTGCATAGTGTGGTCTCTGAAGAAGATAGTTTGGCTTGAATTTCATGTAACTGTATGTTAGAAAAATTAATTACTCTCACCTACAATACAAGGGTCTGCAGAGCAGGCAGTGATAAATTGAACTACTATTTTGAACCCACTAGTGGATGAGTCACTGTGTGATTCTATATATTATTTCATTATAGAATCATATCAATATGGCCAGAAGTGCTCATAAAGACATCCCATTCCCGAGACATACATTGCCAAGAGCCAGGCAAGACCGTGCCTCCAAAATGGCAGAAGCCAGCGCACCAGGTCCAGTGCTCATTTAGGGGGCACATTTAACCTTCCAAGCAGGGGCCTATATGACGTGGATAATGGCTATCTCCCTTGAGGAAGTTGTGAGTCATGCTCAAATGCAGCCATGACGGCCCCACAGTGGGACACCACTGCAGCCACTGGAGACGCCAGGCTGTGTGTGCATGCATATGAGCGTGAGCCTGTGTGTGCATGCACATGAGTGTGAGCCTGTTCTCAGTTCTGCCATCGTTCACCACTGCAGCCCCTGGAGTCACCAGGGTGTGTGTGCATGCATGTGAGCGTGAGCCTGTGTGTGCATGCATGTGAGTGTGAGCCTGTGTGTGCACACACGTGAGCGTGAGCCTGTTCTCAGTTCCTGCCATCGTTCCACCACACTGGGCTTGAATGCTCTCTTCACTTCTAAACATGTGAATATCCTTGCCACTTCTTCCTGGCATCTGATTTGTTACTGTTCACCACAATTTCAGAAATTCAAAACTACTTATATTGGTTTCTGATTTTCCCCAAAACTTGTCAGGTGGCATGCTCATGTTGAACTTTTTTTTTTTGAATTATCTCCTATTCACAGTCTCTGCCATCCTTTGGGGTGCCACTCGTGATTTTGGTTTAAGTAAATTTACACTTGCGAAGGGCCAAGTGTGTCCCACATCTGCCCTGATGTTCTGATAGTGAAGACTCTAATCTTAGTCTGTGACTTCAGAAGCGTGCACGCTGCAGGCTGTAGAAGGCAGCCTGTGCCCCCTGTTCTGCTTCCCCTGCCATCTCCTTCCAACACCACTGCTCCTCTGCTGGCCCGCGGCAGACAGCATCAGTGTGCTCACTGGCCTCTCAGGCCCGCTCTTGTTCCCATTAGAAGCCCCCGGAAAGCCCAAGACAGACCATGTCACCAGCTTCCTTACAGCTTCTCAGGGGAAAACGCCGAGGTTCCTTCCCTGTAGTTCATGGTGTGTAACAAGTACTCTGAAACACTTGTAGGAAAACAACTCAGGGTGATTGACGTTCAGGTAAAGATTGAGAACCCAATGCCCTCCCCTGCCCTCTCAGCTGGCTGGCCTCAGCTGCCACACACCACTGCCAGTTCTGCCTGGCCACCTTCACTCCATGGGTCAGCTCCCTTCCTCCCCTGGGCCCCCCTGTCCTGCCCCATCTCACGCTTGGCTTCTTGTCACTCCTAAGAACTGAGTGGCCTGGGAACTGCACAGAAACTCTTTTCCGACTGCCCCTGCCCCATCTAAACCACGTCCCCTGGATCTGCCGACACAGTGTTCCTGCCTCTCTCCCACTGTGGATCCTACTCTGATGTATGTTGCTCAGCTCTTGACCAGTTCTTCCCTACAGGACTGCAAGCCAGCGGTACCTCCTAAAGCGCTCCCTAACTTCCTTTTCAGGGGTTTAAAAATCAAGAATACATATTGTTTTATAACAAAATGTACCACGTTCGCAGGTGTGTGAGTATTCGGCACACGAGAAAGGAGGGAATGAGATATGAACACACAAGGATTCCAGTTAGAATACTGTGATCAGAGATTCACTTATGTCTCTCATGTTGACTTTTTTTCAACACTGTTAACTCCAGAGGAAGAGAAGTAGTAGAAAAAGTCACTTTATAGGCTATTTTCTGGCTCACAGTTACGGGTGATTTATGAAGTGCTCCTGGAGTGATAAAATAAAGGTTATAAGCCATTAATTTATTGTGCTAATAAGAGCTGAGGGTTCTAACACAACCGCCTTGTCTTAAAGCACATTAGAAAAAAGCAGGGCAGTTAAAACGTTCACAGTATCTTGACTCCTCCTTTCCCTATCTTCTCCCTGCTGCACTATTTTAGATTAATGAAATAATAAATCCTTCATCCGGCTGATTTTATTTAATGTTATGGTAAATGCTCATCTTGCTGTTCTCAGCACGGCATGGGTGGATCCTTTCAAATCACGGATTTCACAGATGCAGAATGAAATGTGGGCCGTTCTGTAGCAGTCGCATTAAGAAGGGACGTGTATTTCATTAGGATTCAGGATTTGTGTAAATGAGTGCAGTTCTCAGTCCTCATCAGAGAACTCCCTTTGTGCGGTGGGGGGCGGTTAACATAGAAACTCACAACCGGTCAAAGTGCAGAGAATCAGTGGCCATGGAGACTCAACCATAAATGGGACGTCTAGATGACACCCCTCCCCAAGGTGTAGGGACCATCATAGAAGAAGAAAGGGGATATTGTAAGAGCCAGGCATCAGGAAGACTGGAGCCAGAATGTCTTCTGAGCATGACAGGGACACTGTGCTCACAAACTCACAGCAGCCAAGGTTGCCAGTCCAAGACCTGCAGAAGATCAAGCCAGCCAGGGCACAAGAACCCACCCCAGCTGAAAGCTACTGGCAGGTGGTGGCTCCTAGGGGTGGGGCAGTCTGTTTTCTTTAAGGTCAGAACAAACTAGATTCAGTGGACTATAAAAAGTAAAATAGGAGGGCTAGAGAGATGGCTCAGCAGTTAAGAACACTGTCTGTTCTACCAGAGGTCCTGAGTTCAATTCCCAGCAACCACATGGTGGCTCACAACCACCTGTAATGAGATCTGGCGTCCTCTTCTGGCCTGCAGTCATAAATGCTGTATACATAATAAATAAATCTTAAAAAAAAGTAAAATAGAGGACATGGAGTTTGGACGGGGTGATGCCTTGGGAGCTGGGGGCCTCTGGGAGGAGTTAGGGGAGGAGTTGAGGTGAGTATGATCAAATACATTATATACACGTATGAAATTCTTAAAATATTAATACTATGTTAACATTTTAAAAATGATTTAAGGGTCTGGTTTCTGTGAGTGGATTTTATTATTTCTTTGAGTCTCTCAATGTCAGTCTCTCCCTTCTTTTACACACACACACACACACACACACACACACACACACACACACATGATCGCACACACACACGTTTCCCATCTCAACACACAGGTGAGGTGAGGCTGAGGCTCCCATTACATGTCTTTCTTCCATCTGCATGATCTTGAGGAAGCTCCCAGGAGCACCCTGTGTCCACCGTATCTTTCAGCTACCGGATGACACACTATCTCTGAGGTTGGACACTCTAAAACCTGCTGCCTCTGGGGAAAACATCCCAGGACTTATTTCCAGGGCTGCACTGGATGCTCCCACCTTCCTCCCAATCTAACCTGTCAGACATCTGCACAAAACACCCCTTCTATAGGTCTGTCTGAGAGTCTTCTGAGAAGGAGCAAGGCCACCCCCAGACCGACCCCCCGTGGCTCCGAGTGTCGGCTCTGTGTGCCTGGCATCCTGGAACACTCCCACAGATCTGATTCTCCATCCACCATCCCTCCAGATGGCAGAGAAATGAACATAGCATTCAAATAACCACACAGAAGAAAGCTCCCTACAGCCAGTTGATGCATAGGAAACGTGTGAAAATCGGATTATAGCACTTATCTTTCCACTTAGAATTAGGTTCAGAGGTTTTTCACTTTACAGAAATGAAAGACCAAGTAAAATAAGAATATCCCAGAGGGGCCTAATGTCTGCTGATGGGGCATCTGTCCAGAGGTGTGTAACTGGAGACGGGTTACATCAAATTTTTCCCACAGTAACTCTGAATGAAAAGTGAATATGTTGAGAGAAATAATAACAACAATAATATTACAAACTGTAGATGGTCCAATGACTCATTTTAAACTACGACGTAATTAAATCTACTTGGGTTTACCCCCCACACAAATGAAGTAATTCATGGACTCTTGGTTTATATCCAGTGAGAAGACGAAATCAACATTATGGAGACAGTCATGAAGATTCTACTCAGGCCATTTCTGGTAACTTCCACTCCTCCTAGCAAAGACACTAGTACTCAAATTCTGTCTTGCAAATAAGGGTGCATCTCTGAGCTCTGAGTAGTTTCATACACATACACACACACACACACACACATTTAGGAGTAATTTATCATTTTATGTATATGTTTATGTCTGAGTGTATATATGCATGCATGTATGTATGTATGTATGTATGTGTGTATGTGTGTATGTATGTGTGTATGTATATATGGTGCACCACACATGTGCAATGCCCATAGAGGCCAGAAGGGGATGTTAGAGGCCCTGGAACTGGAATTATAGGAAATTGTGTGATGCCTGAAGTGGGTGCTAGGAGTCAAACTTGAGTCTTCTGCAAGAGCAGCAATAGTGTGTGTGTGTGTGTGTGTGTGTGTGTGTGTGTGTACATATTTGACTTTATTATTTATTTTATGTTTATAGTATGTTGCCTGCCTGTGTGTTTGCTGCCCACAGGGATGAGAAGAAGGCATTGGATCATCTGAAAATGGAGTTAGAGACGGTTGTGAGCCACTGTGTGGGTGTGGGGAATTAAACCCGGGTCCTTTGGAAGAGCAGCAAGCGCTCTTAACTGCCGAGCCGTCCCTCAGCCCAGCGGTTCTCTGGGGTTTTTAAAGATGCTTTTCTGTGTTAAACATGAACAGGAAACCACCAACAAGAAGGTTCCCTCCCACTTTGTCCTGATTTTCTTCCCCTTTCTTTGAAATAAAGCCACATTATGTAAGGGCAGGGATTCTGAGTATTCAGAGGACAGCATTGTGGGGGAGTTTGCCAGAACCCGCACTTACCAGTTCACACCGTGAAAGAAAGCTAGAGTAATTCTGGTGCAGCAAGGGGAGAAATGTGTGAAAGACACAATGGGAACTACAGGTTGGAAAACCAAACCCTCTGGAGGAAAACTCCGTGACCCACAGCTTTAACACAGATGCTCAAAATGATTTGGCCTTATGTATAATAGTCTATGCCTAAGCTCTACTTAGGTAACGTTTACACATTGTATAGTCACTTTTCATCACAGACTGGATGGGTCAATATGTTCCTTACAAGCACAGACAGAGCAAACCCCCACTTGTCCCTCCTCTAAGACAGCTTCCTGAATCATGTTGTCCGGTTTTCTGTGTAATCCAATTTGACAGTTCACAATTCTTGTGTGTCTATGTAAAAAGTACCCGGAATGTATTGTTGATGGTTTCCTATTCACAGAAACGTGATTCTCGGTCCAGCTGCAAACCTTGGGCGACAGCAGTGTGCTGCAGCAGGGATAGCGGTCTGGGCAAGGAGGACTCCTTCTGAGCCAGCCTGCGATGGGCAGTGGTACTCGGTTTTCCCTCATTGGCTCAGTGAATTATAAGCACAGGAAAGACACCAGCTGCAAAGGGCAGACTGCTCACTGATACAGGAATATGGAAGTGCCTGAGATCAAAGCTCCGTAATTAAGCACAATCTGTCCCTTTCGAGTTCTGAACCCTGAGCAAAACGACTCCAGATAGCTATCATGAAAGGCAGAGATCGAGCTAAATGCTGAAGCAGGAACAAGGCTGAGACAGAATGCAGGCTGGCCTCAGCAGAGCTGCCGTCCAACGAGGCAAACTGGACCCGCTGTTTCGGCCAGACTGCTGATCTGGCAGCCCGGCTCTCAGGGCTCAGCACACTCACATCTACACTGTGGCTACTTTCCTCTTTTTCCATGGAGCTGTTATTAGGGAAAGTGCTGAGTAGGTGCCTCCCCACATGCCGATAAAAGCAGTGGCTATTGACCCCCAGTTCCTCACGTACTGTCCCTAGACCAGCCACACTCAAGGAACAAACCAGGTGTTTGTCCCTTCCCACCTCTCCATACGACACCCCCCACCATCCTTCCTCACTCTAACATCCTCTACTTCCTTCATTTTTATCTCAACAAACAAACCTAGCAGCTCCCAAAACCGGATGCCTCAAATTAGGAGGAGGCTCTGGTGCCATGAGCTTCTGTAGCAAGCAAGAGGCGGGAGCCAAACAGCTGGAGTCCTGCTCTGAGGACTCAATACTGACCGTGCCAGGTTAAGGTTAACTGACCTAAGTTAAGGAGGATGGACAAAAACCACAAGATCCCCAAGACTCATTCAATTGATGATACAAGAATAAAGTTTTAAGGGCTGGAGAGAGGGCTCCGTGGTTCAGGGCACTGGGTGCCCATGCAGAGGACATAGAAGTCTGTGTCCCATCATCCACATCAGGTGACTGAGAACTGCCTACAGCTCTAGTCCTAGGGGCTCTGGTACCTTCTCCTGGCCCATGCAGTCGCCCAGGAAGAAATGGCGCATGCTCTTAGACACACACTAAGAAGTGATATTTCAGTAAAGAGAGGTGAACTCCTAGCTAACACCTTCCACAGGTTCGTAAGTCTCTTCTGCCTGTAAGTGTTCCTTTTAAAGACGTGGAAAACAACCACTAATTTAATGTTAACCAGTTAGGGGTCAATGCTGAGTGTCAACTGCTTAACAAAACACACTGCGCTGTGGCGGTGTGAAAACTGTGCTCCAGCTGTCCAAAGCTGCCATTGCTGCATCAAGCAGACCCTTGCTTAATTTTACTGAAGTTCTAAACTGACTCGCAACCCAGAACAGAATCAAGGGCAGACCTTTTTGTCACAGCACAATTCAAACAAACACTTTGCTTTTGAAACAGAGGACTCTGAATCTCCATATCGGAACACTTGAGTTTTTAACGCAAATTGTTTTTTGTTTAACTTAGAAGTAAAATATGAATAAGCATTATTTCTGTGAAGACAAATATTCATCTTATAGCATGAAAGATCTAAATGGTCCCACCTTGACAAAGTCGAAGAAAACCAGTCTTCTCTAACTGAGAACACAGAACCCATGAGCAGATACACTTGGAGAAAAAAAATCATGCACACACCCCTCCCTTGTTCCCCTCCCCTTTGTATTTTTCCACTTCCTCGTGTGGGGAGAAAAGATCAGGAGGGCCTGGGGAGGTGGCTCAGCAGTTAAGAATGGTGGCTGCTCTCTCAGAGGATCTGGGTGTGGGCTCCAGCACCCACAGGGTGGCTCCCAACTCTGTAATTCTGGTCTCAGGAGATCCAGTGTTCGAATCCGGCGTCTGCTGGCACCAGACGTGCACACGGTGCACATACATGCAGGTACTCACAAATACACATCCAACAAAAATAAATAAGGAGAGAAAATAGACTTGTGTAATAAAAACTCTTCTCTATTAAAATACATTTGATTTTTGTTTTAAGGTACCAGAGTATGTTTCAATTTAATACTATCCTCAGCTACTGTTTCAAGTATCCTATCCAGGACACAGATCTGGAAAGACTGATGCCTGCCAGTGTACATCTATGCTCATCCCAGCCTCATCCTGTGATGGACACCATCCTGTATGTTGGGATTCCTGCCTGATACTCACTTCCCGACTGGGAGAAGTATTTCAGATTCTCTTGGTGTCTCAACACACACACACACACACACACACACACACACACACACACACACACCAGTGAGTGTTCTTTAGAGGAAAATTACACACCCTGAAACCTTTTACATCACGCTATTCTTAAACCACTACTCTACAATTACCTATTTAAAAATCCCAGCAATGATTAAGCGGAAATGACCTCAACTCCCTCCGATCTCACTAAACCATATTCTCTGTGGAGCCCACGTCGATGTCTCAGGCTCCAGGACCGGGAGCTGACATCACTTTTGGTTAGTAATTCCTTCCTTTTAAAATCCAATCTCAGCACTGATGTGCAACCATGACAACCCAGCGTGAGTAAGCGTCCTCCCTCAGACTGTGACTTAAAGTCCAACTTCCATCAAGATGAAATAAGAAGGAAAGGAAGGAAGACGACAAAGGAAGAGCCTGGGTGGTGCAGAGGATGAAATCGTGACTTCTCTGTGCCCGAGCCCTGTGCCCTTTGTTCTGGGTCATAGGTAAGTGTCCCTGTGACAGGCCAGCTTTTGCTGATGTCCCATGAAAGTTGTGCAGCTCTAACGCACATTTTGATATGTGGAGACATCTGCTCACTCCACGTTTGAACCAGTATTACCATGTTTCACCCCGATCAATGATCATGCACTTCTCTGCAGAGATAAATGATCAACTTGTAAACCCGAAGGCTGTGGTCGTTTTCCAATAACATCTGCCTCGCCCAAGTCCTCCTCACCATCTTCTGTGCCACCTGGGCCCCCAGGGAGTTCGCAGTGCCCAGGACTTCATTCTCCTCCATTCAACCCCCTCCTTCCTAAAGCTAACAGAGGACGTGTTGCCATTTAAGGTGCCGTCCCGTCTCTAGTGGGGGCACCCTGGAATGGCTTGCCTTACGTCATTTCGTTCCTGTCCTGGATTCGTGATAGCTGCCCTGGGCTCCTGAGCTCCAGTTCATGTGCAACACAGAAAGCAGTGAGGTGCTCTGAGACTCAAAGCTCGTCCACACGGGAATGCCCAGAGAGAGCGACCCCTTCACTGTGCGGCAGGTGAGAAACAGAGCACAGAGAAACCGAAGAAAGGGTCCACGAACAGCTTCTCCAGCCTCGCAAGCCCAGGTCTAACTCGAAGATCTTGGTTCACTCAACATTATTTCCTTACTCTGTGGGTTTTCTCAATTCTGCTCCATAAGGGGAGTTTGGTTCTGGAGTATGTCTCCTAAATGCTCAAGCATGGAAGGCTTGGTTTCTAGCCTGTGGCTATGAAGAGGTGGTGGTCCACTGAAATCTGAGCCCTAGAGAGGGGAAGTTAGGTCAGTGGGGGTCTGCCTTTGAAGTAGATGACACTGAGGCCTTGAGGTCTCCCTGTCTTTTCTTCCTATCCTCTCCTCTTCCTCCTGAATGTCATCAGGCGAACAGCTGTGCTCTCCCCTCCCTTTCTTCCTGTCTCCTCTTCCTGTCTCCTTCCTCCACACTATGATCTGAACATCTCTGTTCACGTATGTACACTGTGGTGTGATGGTTCAGTCTGCCAGGAACCCAAACACAATGGCACCAGTGGACTGTGAGCCAGAGCTGTGAGCTCAAGGAAACCTTTTCTCTTGATCCTTTGTCTACCTCAGGTACGTTGTCACAGAGCAGAGCCCATGACTAATATGGCTACAAAGTGTCTGTGAACAGGTATGAGTCCAGCAAACTGACCTGAGCTCAGTCACTTCTCTGTGTGGCTGGAAAAGTGGGTTGCCTCTCCCGTGGCCTCCATGGTGCTAAAACCCATAAATCATACAGAGTGACATGTTTCCAGCAAACACATTGAGTGCTGGGCCTTGCCAAACATATCAAGGGAATTTGTTTTTGCCAGGGAGGCTAGTGGCTACTGCCATGACTCATGCCTTTCAAACCCTCGCCTCCGTTTTCGTTTTCGCAGTCTGTGGGCCACCAACCTGCCAGCCTTGTAATTGACACCGCTGGAGAAGTAGCCGACATCTCTCCTCAGCAGGCTGACCCTTCTTCTCACCCAGGAGGACAGAAGCCAGTGGCTCGTATCTGTCAGGGAACAAGCACAAGAACGAACGACTGTTAACAGATGGTCAGACTCAACAGGGCTGACTGGTCGCACCATGTCTGAGATTCTTTTATTTTATCTGGAAACCCCCAAATATCTCATCCACAAGGCACATGCCAGCCAAGGGTGAACAGCCCTTATCTTCTACAGAGAAAATTATCCTTAAAATGAGTCAGCTATATTGTTTATAAGTGGCACTGGCACACGATGCCACAAACCATTTATTCATACAAAATTGGAAGAGGAGGATAGAAACTAATCTATTGGTTGCCATTTAAATATTTGGCTTGGCCTTGTGAAAAGAAACCACCTTTTAAGAAATCCAAGCATCTTTTAAATGACCACCTGAGGATAAATTTAGTTTGCAGCAAAGAAATATTAAAACAGTGGCGATTCTTATTTCAAGGGAGAGAGACCAGCCTCCTCCCCATATATGAGGTATTGAGTGTTTTAGATTCCCACTGGACATTCCTATTTTTAGAAATTATCTCTGGATGTTTGAGTTCCACTCTCCATTTCAGACTCACAGCAATGGTGTGGTTTCCTATAGCGTTTTCAAACATTTCAAAATTATATTGGCCATTGAAACTTATCTAAAAATTTTGTACTTACTCTATTTAATTGGACACACAAGTAAAATGTCACTGAAGGAAGGGGGTGGGGACAGTGGGGAGTGACAGAAGAAAGGCCCAGAGAGCCCTACACCTGCATCGCGCTGCACTCAGGAAAGTCCAGGTAGACACAGTGAAATGAGATAACTCAAAGCATCTTTTTAGTCCCACTGATAATCACCTCATTCCATGTTGGGACTTCGTTCATTGTAACCA
>CABHPQ010158248.1:0-21974 GCA_902168405.1 Peromyscus aztecus | reverse complement strand
AGAGAGAGAGAGAGAGAGAGAGAGAGAGAGAGGAAGAGAGACAGAGACAGAGACACACACACAGAGAGAGAGAGAGATGCAAAGAGAAAGTAAGAGATCCATAGAGTGTCGCGTCATGTCCTGCGCAGAAACCAATTAGCACATGCTCATCTAAATGAGCTCCTGAAGTCCCAGGAAGGATCAGAGGACACAGCTTTCAAGATAGGGAGGACACAGGGCTGCCCTCCTCCACCAGGTAACACAACTCCAGAGTGCCTACGTTCTGGGTAGAGCAGTCACTGGTTGCGCATCAGAGAATGAAAGAGTTCACCCTCCAGGACAACTACTGTGACCCCATGTGACAATGCCAGTGATGTCTTGAGCACCCACAAGCTCATGCTTGAAAACTTGGTCCCACCTGCTGGTGCTGTTTCCTAAGGTAGTGTGACCTTTAAGGGGGTGGGACCTAACTGGAAGAAGTGGGTTATGGGGGCTTGGGGCCTATCACTACTTCCAGACCCTGAAGTCTTTGCTTCTTGTTCCAGTAAGAAGTGAGGAGATGAGAATCCTAGCCGCATGCTAGCCCTGCCAAGGGGCTGCTACCCCATGTTTCCCTTCATGCTGGATGGCGGTGCCCCTGTAACCACAACCCCAAACAAGTCCTTTCTGCCTTCAGTTGCTCCTTACCAGATACTGGTCCCAGTGACTAGAAAAGTTAACTAACAGAAAGTTGAAAAGAAAAGTTCCAATAACATCCTGTTTAACTGTATACTTCCTTGACTAAACTATACAAGACCTAGAGAAACAGAAGAGCAGAATCAACCTCAGGAAAAAAAATTCTTAACTTCTGAAAGCCTGTTCCAAAGGCACATCCCTGAAAAGAAAACCAAACCAAAACAAAACACTGAAACCTCAGAGAAAGTCATCCACTAATACTGAACAGATAAAGAAATTCCCAAGTTAGGAGACACTGAAAGGAATAGAAATCACCTTAAAAACATGAAGAATTAATGAAAGGTCTGTCTTGAGCTTATAGAAATGAAAACTTGTAAGATGAATCTTAAAAGGTCTTATTAATAAAAAATCTGGAGTCAGATATTGGGGTTAAAACTGACAGATCAGAGGAATAGAACAAGCCACAGTCAACCTCACCTTACCAACTCCTCAGCCTCCAGAGAGCTACTTCCTGTATACTCACGCCTACATCCTTTCTGTGCTCTGCCTTCTCACTTCCTCTCTCCACCCAGCTATATCACTTTCCTCTTTCGGTCCAGCTCTATCACTTCCTGTCTGTCTGTACAGACCTCCAGACCTCTATGATTAACTAGCACTGGGATTAAAGGTGTGTGTCACCGCACCTGGCTCTGTTTCTGGTGTGACCCTGAACTCACAGAGATCTGGATGAATCTCTATCTCTTCAATGCTAGGACTAAAGGCGTGTGCTACCACTGCCTGACTTCTATGTTTAATATAGTGGCTGGCTTTTTCCTCTGATCTCCAGATAAGTTTTATTGGGGTGCATAAATAAAATAATCACCACAAAAACTCTAAACACTGAAATCAAAAGAAAGCGTAGGTTGCTTTAGTTCAGAAATGGTTAGTCCACTTGAAGACTGTCATGGACGCTAGCGAAAGAAGCAACTAAAGCAAGAAGACCACGGTGAGAACACGGGCTGCTCAGGAGAGCTGCACGTGATGTCATGCATGAAACTGCAATTTTTAAGAGAGTATGGAGGGGAGGAAAGAAAAAAATAGTAGACAGTTATTGATAGGATTGCTTTGAATTTGTAAGACACCAAAAATCAAAGATCTGAAAAACCAAGAATGGGGAAGCCAGAAAGAACTTCCCTCAAAGACATTACAAGCAAGTTACTTAAACAAGTGAAGAGAAAATAAATCTTCAAAGCCACAGAACTGAAAGGCACATTATGTACAGACAAGTGAAGTCACAGAGCACTGTCACTTTTCTTCTTGGGAAAAGGTGAGAGTGAAGAGTAACACCTTAAAAATACTAGAAGAAAAATATCAACCTTCAATGGTTAATTTCATAAGATTATCTATTAAAATTGAAGGTGAGACTGAACTGCTGGCTCCAGCTGTACCCTAGCGATGCTGTGTCCATGAAGGGTCACCTACCACCACACACACCTACCAAGCTCTTGGGGAGAATGTGTGCAAAGAGGACATAGACTCTGGCAATCTCTGGAACTCTGACCTCGTTTTGCTGTGGCAGCACTGCTCTAACAAACACTCTATACAAAGAAGTAAATAAGCAAAGGAAGGGCAAGCAACATGATACAAGATTCAAACACCCTCAGCTTGAAGGTCAGTCCATGAGTTCATCAGGAAAGAAAACCACTGAGTGCCTTTCTAACCTTCTCTGGTACCCAGTCTCTCCAGGGGCATCCTGTCTCCAGGTCTGTTCTTTGTCCTCCAGGCTGCAGCCTGGAGTTCCTACTCCTTTCTGCCTGTATCTGTGTGCTACAGGTTGATAGGAAAAGGAAACATCAATGTCCCTGGCCTGTATGACCACCACTTCTATGGGAGAGAAGTTTCCACTCTAGGAAAGGACTCAGCATTTATAGGCACAGGACTTCCTGTGTGATGTGGGACAGTTCCACACCATGACACAGCAGTTTCTGGTCTTGATCCTTGATTGAGCCTGAAGCAGAGGCTTCCTGGGAGTGTTCTTCCAATGACACCAGTGTCTACACCCAGGTCACAGGACACTGGAGCAATGATGAACTGCCCCTCAACTCTGTGCTATTTAATCAAACAGTAAGAATCTGCGTTGCATTCTTAGGTTGAAACAGAAGAAAGGACCAACGTTGCTAGCCAGATGCCCACCTTAGGATGGAAGACACAGAACTAAACAAACCCAGAGGAAACAGGAAAGAGATACTCAAGTCTGAGAGGTTAATGACATGGCTTTGAAGAGTTATTTGACAGGAAACAATAGAGATAACATCAAGGTCTGTTTCTCTGAATAAATACACACATGGTTGAAACTAGCTAGAGGGCAAAGAAGTAAAACAGGCCATATTGATGTCCACACTTAGAAGCTGACTGGTTGAAGCATAATGACTCTTCCCTCAGGCTCTCAGGGACCTAAAGGCAGGATGAGGGCCTGGCACCTCTGTCTTCACTGTCTGTCTGTCCTATCTACTTTGGTTCCCTTCCTTCCTTCTGAATGTAGGCAGGTTAAACACCCAAGGAGTGTCTGTGTAACCTTCAATGTCGGAGGCACACAGATAGCTCATTTTCTAGCCTTGCCATCATTTTGGATTCTAGGAAGAGCCCAACCTCCCTGGACAGAACAAACCCATCCAAGGTGACAGCAACTGTACAAGAGGGAGAGGCTACATGGTCTCTTGAGAACCAGCTTGTCCCCTCGACCAGTGAGGACTCCCCCTAATCACTGTACAGGACTGGAGCTAAGACCAACCACACCACACCTTAACCAGGATGGCTTTCCTGTGCTTGTGCATCAGCCCTTTGCACAGTCCCTCTTCTGTTTTCAATTAAACTTCATGTTAGTAACCAGAAAAGGAACTTGAGGTCACTAGGTCACTTAGATTTGACCCTCTTTCCGATGTGGCCACCAGGAATAAATGTCCTCTGTGTGTTGGGATGCTGGCCAACCCAGCTTGTTGGGGCTTCTTCCCTAAAAGCGCCAATCCCCACATCAGGCACAAAATATATCACACACCCTAGAATAGGAAAAGGATGGTAAGGGAGGATTCTGGGTAGCAAACACACATGACAACATGGCTAAGAGACTAGTTCCTCAGAAATCACAAACCCAGGTATGGTGGCTTATACCTGCAAGCCTGGCATTGGAAGCTGCAGGCAGGGGGGTCATCGCAAGTGTCCTACCCTAGGCCAAGAAGCTGCAGCTAACAGGGGCTGATAGATAGAGGGTAAGTCGGCTTTCTTAGAGTGACACTGCTCTGTCAGCTGCAAGGCAGAGCCCATGCTCGGGAGTACTTGGTCAACACTAATTGGACTCCCATTTTTGTGTCTGTGCTTTTTGTTTTTGTTTTCTAAGATGGAGAGACTAAAACTCGAAGTTGGATAGGTAGGGGGGTGCAGGGAGGATCTGGGAGGAATTGGGTGAGGAAAAAGAATATGATCAAAATATAAAAATATATGAGGTTCTCAAAAGATAAGTAGAAACACACACACACACACACACACACACACACACACACACACACACTTCCCTTATAGACTTGCCTACAGGCAATCTGATGGAGGCAATTCCTCAACTGAAGTTGAGAAACAAAACCTTTTCTTCAGGGTTTTTTGTGTCAAGCTGTCAAAACCCAGATAGCACGAAAACTACAAACTGCCAAAATGACCGTGATGAAAAAGCCTGAAATACGAGAAGAAACTGAACCCATACTGAATGACCTTCCAGATAAATCTGCAGGCCTGAACAACTTCAGGAGCAAATTCTCCCAAACATTTAAGAAGAATCAGCATACAGTGTTTCCTCCAACACTGAGACAGCAAACAGAGATTTCTCCAACACTGAAGCAAGACACAATGATTTCTCCAACACTGAGACAGGAAACTGTTTTCTCCAACACTGAGACAGGAAACAGTGTTTTCTCCAACACTGAGACGGGAAACAGTGTTTTCTCCAACACTGAGACAGCACACAGTGTTTCCTCCAACACAGACAGGAAACTGTTTTCTCCAACACTGAGACAGGAAACTGTTTTCTCCAGCACTGAGACAGGAAACTGTTTTCTCCAACACTGAGACGGGAAACAGTGTTTTCTCCAACACTGAAACAGGACACAGTGTTTTCTCCAACACTGAGACAGCACATAGTGTTTTCTCCAGCACTGAGACAGGAAACAGTGTTTCCTCCAACACTGAGACAGGAAACAGTGTTGTCTTCAACACCAAAGACAGAACGCAATGCTGGAGGAACTATTTGACAAAGAAATAACTAATGCAAACAGACCATCAGAAAATTCACAGAACTTTACCAGTTAAAGAACCCAACACAGTATTAGGCAAGATGTTGGGACAAAAAGTTCAGCAAAGACACATGGATGGTGATTAAGCCCACAGACAGATGTGAAATGTCCTTAGAGATTAGGGAAGTACAAAGTAAGTCACAAGACAATAGTGTGTCCCCTAGAATATCAAGATGAAGACCAACTCATCTTAATGACTGTGAAAAGCTGTCCGTATAGTTGGAAGAGCAAAATTCTTTGTCTTTTCTCTTATAATAAAGAAGAAGTTGGAATGGGAAAGACTCTAATCACCCCATTCCTGAAGTAACAATCTGACGTGGGCTGTGCAAATTAACCATTCTGAGCAAGCAGGCACCAAATCCTGGGAGAACATAGAGGCTGCACCATGAAGTCAGTGAGCCCAAAACGAGACACAGGACACAGAAGCTATTGCCAGAGACCGTAGGTAGTGTCAATGGCCAATTTGAGTCAACCAGACTGGATTTTAATCCTCTTGGAGGCAAACATCGGGGGTACCTGTCAGGCATCCCCGGAGATGTTTAACTAAGATGAGGAGACCTTCCTTAGTGGGGCAACACTATCCTAAGGGCTGAGTGAAAAAGAAAGGGAGCTGAGTGCCAGCATTCACCTCTCTGCCTCCTGACTTCAGACACAATGGGACCAGATGTCTCCCATGCCCACCTTCCTGTTTCCCTGCCACAGTGGACACAGCTTCAGGAGAGCAAAGTAAATCCTCACTTCCTTAAACTGTCTTTGTGGGGCATTTTCTACAGCAATGAGAAAAATAATAAATGCATTTGGGATGTTATCAAAGTGTGTTCTTTCCATTGGGAGTCATAGCCAAAGCATAGTCAAAGATCAGATGTCAACATGCAGCTGTGTGTTACTGTGTTCTGAGATGTTTAATTCAAGGGTGGGAAAGGACTTACTGCAAGGGTGTTGGTTTTGACAGTGAGGCATGTTGAGTTTAGAAAAGGATCATTCTGCATGTGTGCCTGCCCCCCAACACAAGCTCAATGGATTTATTTATTTTTTCTATGTAATGGCTACTTTTTAAAAGACTCTTCTTGGTAATTTAATAAATGTCAGACTTGAAATGAAATTCAGGCCATCATCAATGAAAACAACTCAGCGAAAGTGTAATTTTGTTTTCCTGCCTTATCCCATTTCCTCATCTTCTGATGGCCTCATAGAAGTTCCTTCAAAACAAAGCAGGCAGCTTTCAGCCATGCTTCCTTGGATTGACGGTGCTGGTGAATGGAACTTAAATATTTAGTGTCATGACCATCAGAACTGGAAAAGCTCACTCTGGTCCTCTCCCTATCCACTCAGCAGTCGAGATGCAGCACCACCATCATTTTCCTACTGATTCCCTCACTCACTACACACAGTCTTCCTTTCTAATCAATAACACTCATCTTCCTACAAATGCTATTGTTTTGAGTATATTAATGGCTCCTTTATAGCTTAAGTTATTCCATGCTTGATTGCTGTGGATTCAAGTCCTACATAGAGCTAAATAATTTAGTCATAAATGGGAGATCTTTGAAAAAAGACAGAAGTTTACAAGTATAATTTTATCCTAAAACAATATGTTTTTGTAAGACTATGGATTTCTTGACAAGAACACATATTACTTCTATTCTAAAATTAAATACTCCTAAAAGTGGATGGCATTCATTCCTATACTATAAATATTTGCTAACTGAGCTGTCACAGAAGTCAGATTTTAGGTTTAAGAAGTGGGGGGGCTTTCAGGATTACGGTGGAGTGTTCTGTATTTCGCACGTTTTCTGTAAAGTGGGTCAGCTCTACTTGTGATCTTTTCTAACTTAAAAATAGTCTTTTACATAAATATGAGATCAATACAATTGTCTCTTGTGGTGTGCTGTTTTTATTGTTAAAAAATATTCTTGCTGCACAATTAATCTCCAACTTCACAGTGTTCAGATAATGTATTTAGTTCCTTAAGATGTCAAAAACCCAAGAAAGAAACAGAAAACGCAGCCTCTTTTTCCATATAAAACAGAAATGTGAATTCATAAACTTCTGTTTAGTTACTATGTGGCAAGAAATCAACCTCAGAGAATGGTTGAGGATACTTGTTTGAAAGTGGTAATATTACTAAATAAACTACAGACACAAGAGCCAGGGCCATTAGTGCCTGCATCTAATGAACGGCTCTATGGGGAAATAGTTAGGACCAAAGTAAACATCATAAACTGTTCAGGCAATAATAAGCGCATTGCCATTAGTACATTTGCTACGGGATATCAATAAGTATTATGTTCCAGACACAAGATACAAAGCTCAACAAGGAAATTGCACAGAAAATTGCATCAGTCACTCAAGTATAGTTCACGCCACGAGTATTTGCTGTCAACCTGTCAACCACCTTGTGACTGACACTGAGTGGCCTTTTCCTAACAGCAAACTGTCTGGTGGTAATGTGAAGAATCTAGTGGAGAAATAAGATGAGACTTTAACCCTACCCTTGGCCAAGATGACTAGAACCACTAAGACTGAGCCAAACACAACAGACAGGGGAATTCAGAGACAAGACCTCAGCCTGACATTCATGTTGGGGGCACAAAATAAAAAGACATGGAATTTCAGTTTCTTTGGAGTTGAGGATCTCCACACCTTTTAAAGTATATTAGCCTGTGAATTTTCATTTTTCACTGGGGTCTTAAAATAGTCAAATATAGGGAATTTCTGGGAGACTACATTTTCTTGTCAGAATTGCTCTTTTTTCTCATTTTAACATTTGCATTTATTCGGGGTGTAGAGTCCCTAGTGAACTGTTTTGGACAACTCTGGACAAGGCTTAGAGTGAGGAATGAAATGTGTTTCTAGCCTTGAGATTGATGCAGTAATGAATTGTTGGCCACTCAAGGACTAGAGTGTAAGATCTACATTGTTTACCGTGTCCCCAGGTGGCTGCCCAGCAGGGCACTGAATTGCTCATGATGGATGAAGGGTCATTTTAGAAGATTACCATTATTTAGGACAAAACACATGACAATTGTATTTATTTATTTACTTGTGAGTGTGTAGATGTGCTGTGTGCATGTTTTACACATGTATGTGTGGGTGCACTTACCTGTGCATGCATGTGTGGAGGTCAGAGGTTAATTTCAGGCACCTCTCTCCATTGTTCTTCACCTTTTATTTTGAGATAAGATATTATGAGAACCTAAAGTTCATAGGTTCCTCTAGACTTGTCAGTGAGCCCCTGGAGTCCTCCCACGTTTTCCCTCTTTCTACAGAGCAGGGGTTATGGATATGTGTTGCCCTGTCTAGCTTTTAATGCGGGTGCTGCAGATGCAAACTCAGGTTCTTGTGCCTTCACAAAGGGCACTTGACCTGCTGAACCATCTCCACAGCACAAAAAAAAGTATTGCCAAGGCAACCTCATGTCAATGGTTTCCTTTGATTATAATTTTTCTGGCAGTACCAGGGGTTGAACCTAGGGCCTAGGCTATGCTGAGCAAGCGCTCTACTACTGAGCTTCAGCTCTTGCCCTTACAACAATTAGTAATTACATAATACCCATTATCTGCATAATATCAATAATTACTCTAAAGGGCTCCTCCATTACGAAACACAGTGACCATGACCCACAAGGCTATGGGTCATGGTGACTCCAAGTCACAACAACTTTCTGACTCAATAAAAGTTTGTACAAGGTAAGAGTGAATGAATAAGTAATGAAGAAATGAATGATGAATGAATGAGTGAGTACTGTCCCAACGGGACAATAAAACCTGAAAGAGTAGAAATTGGGGTCTGAGCCAGATTGTGAAAGTGAACATCGAAGACACTCATCATGGGCTCAGCTGTGGCTCGGTGGTAGAGCAGCTGTAGACCACGCCAAGGCCTGGCTCCAGACCCTGCTAAAAACACACCAACAGCACCGACCACCCACCACTATCTACTCACTTCAGAGAGGACACTGTCCACAGTGCTGTCCGGAAAAGAGACACATCTATACTCGGGGCCGGTCGCCTCGGGCCAAGTGCACACATCCTGCTTGTGTCAGGGCACTGAGCACCCACTCTCGTGTGCACTTCCACACTGCCTGTGCCACAGCTGAGCATGCCACACGGCCTGAGAGTGTTCGGTGCCTACTGCTGGGGCCTTCAGAGACAAGCTCTGCAGACTGTTGAAGTAGATAGAGTATGGAGGAGCTGCTGACCCACAATCCACCGAGCAGTGAACCAAGTTATAAACAAAGACATACCTGATTAGGCTCAAGTGGAAATGAATTTCCAGCCATTACATAAGCTTCTCTCTCAGTTTATATTTCACTGAAAAATTAAAGGCCTTCCTTATTCCCAATTACACTAAATCTTATATAAGCACAACCAATTTGGCACAATGAATACAGTCAGATTTGGCAAAACTACCTTGTAAGAAAATGTATCGTTGGCCAATCAAAACTTTCAGAGGCTTTAATACCCCCTGACCTTATAAATCTCATTTCTATTAAAGATGTGTTGAAAGGGGCTGGCATCTGCAGCCTGCCACAGGGACACTTTGGGATGGTTTCAGGACAGACGGCAACCCTAATGACTGCCTGCTCCACTGGCTAGCTGCTGCCCTTGAGTTTGAATCCCGTCAACTCATGTATGCTTCCTTTCAGTCCTGTCCCCACACCCTGCTCACCATCATGGCTCTGTTTCCTTTACAGCGCAGCCTTTCATCAGCCCATGTGGCTTAGACAAGCTGAATGATTCAGGCTATTTCCAGGCAGGATTTCTCCCAGTGTTGATCTGAAAACACAGCTCTGGCTACTCCCCAGGCCAAGCATAATATAGTCATCCCGGGGCTCTTGCTGGACAAATCCTTCTGTCATTTGCAAATACAGTCACCTCATGAAGCATAAGCCTCTCTCTTCAGTGACAGTGTCTGACACTCAATGCCAAACTTAAATCACCCCTAACAAGAGCCTGGCTCCCCACCACCTGGACTACAAAAGATTCCTGATGCCAGTTAAGGACAGAAACTGAGAAGGAAGAGGAGAGAGGACAGGAGGGCAGAAACAGAGGAGGAGCCATAAGTCTCTGGCACCTTCGTATCGCCTCACAGCCCACGGTAAAACAATATGGATCACAACATTAGCAGCAGGCGGAGCAGTAAAGAGATCACTGAGAAAGATGGCCAGGTCAGACAAGGTGAGTCGCTTAAAGACTTCTCAAAACATTCTCTCTCTCTCTCTCTCTCTCTCTCTCTCTCTCTCTCTCTCTCGCTCGCTCTCGCTCTCGCTCTCGCTCTCTCGCTCTCTCGCTCTCTCGCTCTCTCGCTCTCGCTCTCTCGCTCTGGATCTCTACCTATCTATCTCTCTGGTGTGTGTGTGTGTGTGTGTGTGTGTGTGTGCGCGCGCGCTCCCATGTTCATTTGGGTATATATGAGTGTGTGAGTGTGTAGGTCAGAGGTCATCCTTGGATGTCATTCCCCAGGAAACATTTGAGACAGCTTCTCACTGAACCCCATGCTCTCTAAGTAGGCTAGTCACCTTAGCTGTCAAACACCAGGAATCTGCCTGTCTCTGCCTCCCCAGACCTGGGATGACAAGCGTGACCTACCGTTCCCAGCCCTTTTCCTTGGGTGCTGGGGTTGAACTTAGGTATACATGCTTGTGTGGCTTTTTTAGGAGGTGACATGACCTTTGATAGTTCCTTCCTTTTATAATTTCATAAACATTTGGTAGTATGATGTTTTTCAACACATGGAGTTAATTGTAGAAACAGGAGAACAATGCAAATCATGTCAGTTCAACCTGAGGCCTGGCTGTGGAGGGCTTTCCTTTGCTTCTATATATCCCTTGTCTCCCTTGTCTCAATATTACCATGTCAGTTGCTTCTATTCTACTGAGAAGGTCTGCACTGGCTGTAACCATTATGCCTCATAGAACAGAAGCAGAACTTGCTCTGCTTAACTAAGGAGGATCAAAGCTTCCTTTCTTGGCCCTTGGGAGCTTTTTTTTTTAACCAAGGTAAGAAATTTGGACTGCTCTGCTCCATAGTGGGACAGCCAGGTGTGCAATATTACTTTACATTCCTTAATATGTTGCTGTGATTGGGTTAATAAAGAAGCTGATTGGCCTATAACTGGACAGAATAAGGTTAAGCGGGAGAATCAGAACACTGGGAAGAAGAAGGGTGGGGTCAGAGGAGTTTCCAGTGAGACAAGGAAAAGAAACAGGAGGTACAAGATGAAAGAGAAATAATGCCACATGGCAGAATGTGGATTGAGAAATATGAGTTAATTACAATTTAAGAGTTATCTAGTAACAAGCCTGAGCTAATGGCCAGTCACTTATAAATAGTAAGTTTCCAAATAGTTATTTGGGAGACACAGAGAAACTCTGCCAACAGCAAGGCACCAGACATGTGGGTGAAGAAATGCTCTTACATCCAGCTCTCCTGCTGTCTGGCCACATTTGTGGGAAAGAAGCCACTCATCTCAGCTGACTGAATAAGGAAGAAGAATAAATTTTTGTTTTGTGCCACTAAGTTTTGGGATGAGATAACAAGACAAATTGACTGAGGCCTTGACTGAGGTAGGATGTGCACACTCTGCTGTGTGTTTTACGTATCCTTCTTGTAGATAGGGTCTTGCTCCATCCTATGGGTGCTGCTTCAGCTGAATTTGAGAGAACAATAGGCCCATCTTTTCCATGTGGCCCACCAAAGGCATGTCCTGAACCCAAGTGAGTCCTGAAGCCTGGATTCAGCCATGAAACAAAACCAACTTCACAGTTGAAATGAGCAGAGCCCCACTGCTGCCGAGCCCCAGTCAAATGTAAGAAAACTTGGCTATTGTAAAGCCCACAGTTTGGACTGTTGGTCTTTGTTGTTGTTGTTGGTCTACAGAATAGGTTGATGAGAGGTGATTCTTACAACGCCACGATGAAAGGTCTCACGAATTAAAGAATCCAACAGCAATAGAGAACGTTTTTGAAACAATGACTCAGATTAGTCACTCTTGCTACAGGGAGGCACAGACCCAGGCCCCTCTTAGAGTACAAAGTAGTGACAATCAGATTCTCCATAGAGAGCCTGAGAGTGAAGGTAAGCAAGCACATTAGACTCCATGGCAGATGCTATGCTTCTGTCAGATTGGCCTGTAAGAAAGTCTGTGGGGGCATTTTCCTAATGATTGATGTGGGAAGACTTAGCCCACTGGGGGTGGTACCATCCCTAGGCAAGTGGTTCTGCCTGTGTTGTATAAAAAAGGCAACCTGAGAAATAAAAATGAAACCCTTTCCTCCTCAGCTTGCTTTTGTTGGTGGAATTTTTTTGCAAGGATAGGAAGCAAACTGAGACACACATCTTCCAAGCAGCACACCAAGATGTCCTTCTCTGCGCTTGTCAATCAACCATCATGCTGTAATCCCAAAATAAATGTTATCTGGATAAGCAGTTGTTTACTTCCAAACTGCAAAACTGGGCAACTTTCTCCTTTCTTCCATCTAGGACTTTTGAGGTGAGCACAGTTTTAATGCATGGTGAGTCTTTTGCTTTGATGGGTGTAGTTTTCTGGTTGCTAGGATAAGTTGGTTGTGACAGAAGAGAAATATTTTATGTCATATTTAAGTAGAATGCAAGAAGCACTGTTTTGCATGGGAATGATATAAGCTGCTATCAGGGATTTCACCAGCAAATGTTTTCTATTAAATTCTACCTCCTTGCCTGGGGTCATTCCAGGGTGCTGGTGCACTTCTGAATATGCAAGGAGTGTTACATCAAGTCAGCTCATTGACAGCAGGGTTTTGATTGCATTTTAGTCAGGTTCCACAGATTGGTAATCTCACTGTAGATCAATGTTTGTTTGTTTGTTTGTTTTTTGTCACATTCAGAGAGACGGTGACATATTTCTGTTGAAATAAGTTAATAATGCCACTTCTGCTTAGCTATTTAAAACAAAGATGAGGAAATCACATCCCTTTCAGATAAGAAAATGCTAAAAGGACTACACAGATTAACTCACAAATGTGTTTTCCACACTTACACTCTTTGTCTATTATAAATTCAAAAGTATGGTTATTATTTTTATTATGCAAGACTTTTACTCTAAATTGAGCATCAGTTAATTGCCTATTCCAGGTTTTGTCTGAAGACATTTATTTACTTGTGTGGGGTGTGTGTGTGTGTGTGTGTGTGTGTGTGTGTTAGGAATTTAACCTGGAGCCTCACACATGCTAGGCAAACACCATCAAGTTATATGTCTGGATTCTGAAGATAGTTATTTAGTGTCAACAAAGCTTGTCAATAAGAGATGGTCCCTGCCGAGAAGCTATTATCTTAGGAGAAGTATAGACTTAAAGCCTGTTCCTTATTTCAAAAGGTTAATTGCATAGTCTATTTTCATTAAGGTAGGCTCTGATGGAGAGATACACAAATACAAAAGGCAAAATAAAATAAATTTCTAATCATCATGATGTATAATGTCACACACCATGCACACAGAGTCATGACCCCCACCCACCATATTCTGTAGGGACACCACAACTCAGATGTCTGCTTGTTGTGATAAGCATTAGGAAGAAAAATAAAGCCACCTGGAGAGTCCCTGAAGGAGGGATCCCTTAATACAGACTTGACTGATACCATGTCCCTAAGACAGCCTCACCAAACAAACAAGCAAATGCCAGAAATGTGCTCTTTCTGTTGGTGGATGGATCCTGCCTCTTGTGCCTCAGAATAACTCAAACTTGGAGGAAGACTCTTTAAGAAGCTTGGCAAATCAATGTTTGGATTTGGTGGAGTTTGGGTGAGCTGGAAATTTTACATTTTCTACATTAGAATTTTTTCATAAAGGAATTGGCTTTTCAAGAGAGACATCAAAACAAAACAACAATTTCCCGAAGAGATTATGTCAGGGTTTTCAAAGCACTACCCACCCTTCACCAACTTCAATATTTCTGGCCAGCTGTTAGAGACACTCATTTGTAGCATTCACCTCAAGCCACAGAATAGGAGAACCTGAGCTCAGATGTATTGTACTAGGGATTCAGATATACGTGGTATGGAAGAGTCTTTTGAGCTAGAAATAAAGTTGGTCCCACTGACCAAACTCTAATCTATCTAGACCCACTGCCTTGAGAGAGCACAGGATGCTGGACGATGACATCCCTCACCCACAGCCCAGGACCACCATTCAGCCTTTGGTACTGAATCAGGGATACCTCCCAAAGCACTCTTGATTCTACCCTATATTGGCCCCCATTCTGAAGGTTTAGGGTCCATTTGGGGATCTCTTAGTTTTAAACTCACATGTGGATCCTCTGTTTTTTTTCCTTCAGATAGCATAAATCTTTCACTTTTAAAAAACCTTACCTATGGGCAGGTTTATGACTCACTCACCCAAAGACCACTTGTGCCTAACGGTACAGGAGGACTGACCTCTAACAAGCCAATGATAATGCATGAAAAATTGTAGGCTCATTTTAAAGCTATAGATCTCTGGAGATTGGTTTGATTTCTACTTATGAAAGAGGCAAAGATGGGTGAAAAGATATCCTAATGAACAATAACCAGTAATGTGCCCCACCACTCCCATCTAAGCCTCATAAGGTTCATGCTTATATCCAAGCTTAGTTTGCTCCCAATTCCCAACTTTGCAATTATTCCCTATAAATTATAAGTCTATAAAATAGTTATAAGCATTATTATTATTTTTACCAAGATTAATACTTACTTCATCTGAATGCCAGCTATGCGTGGCCTCCCTCCTATGCTTCTGTGACGTGTGCACATGTTCAGTTACAAAGCCCTGTCTGCTGCTTAGCTGAGCAAGCATGTATCTGCCTACTGGTCTGTGAGCATCTTCAAGCCAACACAGAGTCCTAGCAAAGCACTAGACTAAAGCTCCAGACCAAGCGAGTGCCCATTAGTGTATATTGGCAAGCTAAATTAATATTTATCAACTACTTTCTTTAAAATAGATTCATTTAGATTATTGATTTTCTTAAAATCAGACTAAGGTTTATGGTTAAGTAAAAACATTATGGATAGATGGGCTAGGGAGGATGGTCAGCTGATTCAGCCCTCGCCTCTTATATTAGTTACTCTTCCATTGCTACAATAAAACACCATAAAAATAACTTTAGAAAGAGTTTATTTTGGCTTATGGGTCCAGGGGGTTAGATGTCTGTCATGATGGGGAAGCCATGGTAGTAAAAGAAGGGAGCTGAGAGACAACATCTCAACTTCACAGAGGAAGAGAGAGTGAACTGGGAGTGGGGTGAGGTTATAAATCCTCAAAGCCCACCCCAAGTGACATACTACCTCCAGCAAGGCTGCAGCTCCTAAAGGTCCCATAACCTCCCTAAACGGTGCCACCAACTGGGGCCAACTGTTGAAATACAGGAGCCTCTGGGGGACATCTCTCATTCAAGCACCATACCCCTCAAGCATGAGGACCTGAGTTCAGGTCACCAGCATCCACAAGAAAAAGCCAGACAAACTAGGAAGGGCCTACAGTCCTGACACTGGGGGGCAGGAACAGAGGTATCCCTGGGAGCTTGCTGGCCAGGTCTTCCCAAATTGGTGTGTTCCATGTTCAATGGGAGACCCTGTCTCAAAAAGTAAGATTGGAAAGTGATGGGAGGAAGATGCTTGATGTCAATCTGTGTCTTACACACACAAAGGAACATGTACACAGCGAATACATAACCCTGGAGCCTGGTGCAGCTTTGGAGAAGTTGTGAGTCCTCCTGGCAAACTGCTGTGGTAAAGGTGTGTGCTGGTGGGCTCATCCCTGCATAGACAAGGCTCTGTTTCCCAACGTTTCCCTCATCGGTGCGCTGTTAGGCACATCATGCTTCGGGGTTGAAATTAGCTAATATTGGGGTCAACAAACTTCTCTATAGAGCCAAACAGTAAAACCATCTTACTCATATTTTGCATTGTGTTACCATCTCTGTGACCATTATAATGAAAAAATGACCACAAACCACATACAAATAAATGCTCCTGCTACATTCCAGTAAACCTCCATTTACACAAACAAGGAGTCAGTTTTCCCCCTGTGCTGTTTGGTAACCATCATCTAAACTGTGTTTTCTTCATACAAGATAAAGGAAGAAGAATAACCACATTTATATCCATCATAGGAATGTGATACAAATACTGTATGTCACAGTTTTATAAATCTGTGTCCAGAGATAGCCACACTTGAGGGGACAAAATGGTTCCCAAAGTCCTGCCCTCAGTACATTTGGTCACTTTTTACATAAGCTCTGTCGCTCTTCCCTGCCTCCCAGATTATCTTGTTTTCACATGACAGTAGAACCACTGAAAGTTATGTTCCAAAAAAGAAACAGAAAGGACTTTGCTAAAACGGCATCAGTGTGGCATCTCCGTGGAGGGCAGAGCAATGGTTCCAGACTGACCTGGACAGGAAGTCCTCGAAGGAAGGGCGCACCGGGTACCCATAGCGGAACAGTTTCACCAGCCCTAGGACACCGAGGTACTGCAGCTGAGCAGACACGTAAAAGTGATCAAACACGCCAGGCAGCTGTGAGGTATTGGGCTTAATGCAATGGATGAAGTGTGGACTGCCCCTCTGCAGCTTTCCGGTGATGTCAGCCAGAGATTTCTACGGACAGAGAAGAGCAAAGCTGACTCCACAGAGAAACAAAGCAGTCTACACAGGGTCTCTGAATGCAATCCGTGAAGTATTTGTGTATTGTGCATTGGTTCAGCATGTGTAGTGTGTATGTGTGTGTGTGTATGTGCGAGTTAAGTGTGGCTTTTCTTCTGAAGGTACTCAAGACATTAGAAATGGAAAACTGTAACATTAACACATTGCAGTTGAGACAAACATGGAGATTTTGAACCGGAATGCCACTAACCGTGAGTTGTGATGCGGTGGTAACCGGGTTTCCGCGTTCCAGTCTTTGAAGGAAAGTTGAAGATCCTTTCTTTTTTAATAACTGTGTGTGGGGGGTGACAAGGAGGACAGATTTATCGTATTAGCATCTGGTTTAGAAGGAAAGAAGAGAAATTAAGCTTTATGCTCATGTTAATGCACTTGTAGACAAACACATAAGCCAGAGGTCATAAAACCAGGACCAAAGGACTTTGATGATGTTACCACAAGTCTGGGAAATGGGCAGCTGTGAGTAAGGTGACAGTCACTGCTGCTAACCTTTCATGCTCAGGATGCTCAGGGCTCTTCCTTAAATTACCACTGCCTGCCCTCATCTTAATTTCATAGCAAAGACAGGTTAGATCAATACAAGAGGTTCCCTACAATGTCTTGGCTATTTACTAGCTGTTCACATTATTTGTGAAATGTAGCTTAGGTTGGGGCAAAAAAAAGATGTTATTTTGTTACAATTTTGTTCTTATACTTGCTACTTTGCACTCTAAACTTTAAGACAATTAGCATTACACAGATGTATGGGTTTGATGCGTTCTTGGGTCCCCCCCCCCCTTTTCTGCTAAAAGGAATGGGTTAGTAAGGTGCTTATCCTTGGAAACTGACAGAAAGCTGTGTTCTTCAATAAATAATAAAACCAGCTTTTAAAAGAAAAACACCATATGTAGCAAAAATTAAGTGATAATGGAAAAAATTTAAAAGACAGTGTAAATAGTGCTATTGAGTGAAGAAATAAAGGCTGGAGATAATTAATTAAATCTCACTGGGGGTTTAAAGATGCCACATTACATTTCAAAGGACAACAAGGGTGTAGACTAACATATCCACCACTCTAAGATAATTTCTCTTAACACTATGGAAGAGAAATTCTGATGAGACACAATTATCTGCTTGGTAGTCTATGAGGCCAGTAGCTAATGAAATCCCATCATCTGTTTGGTACCATGAGGACAGCAGCTCATTTCCTCCCATTAGGACGAACTGTGCAGGGTGCTGATTCATTGTGGCTGACAAGGGAATGCAAAATGAAACCCTTGGCCAGCATCAACCCATTTCTACAAACTCAATGCCAGAGTCATGTCCAGTCAAGGCATGGGTAAAATTCCATGTTTCTGGCCCAGGGGGTAGATGTACAAGGACCAGGATGGGTCGAAGAGAAAAGCAAGGGCAGTGGGGAGCAGAGTGTTTAAGGAATCACGACAATGAGTCCCCACCCCTGAAGGTGGGCACAAGGTTCCTCTTTCTGGATAGCTCGCTACTGTGAATTATGTCTCTTCTCTAGTCCTTCAGGGAAAAGCCGAGTGGCACCCAGGTCTCAAGCACTTAATCATTGAGGTTAAAAACTGCAGTTTAGAGGCCTGTGATTTCTTACTGTTGATGTGCAATCTGCATGAAAAGTGAAAGGCCAGAGGTACAGAGACCCTTGGAACAAAGTTCTTCCCATGGGGAACCTTGTCTTTCTGATGTTGAGATGACTTTCCCTAGGCTGTGACATGGGATTCCTGCCAAGTCTGATTCTGCAACTTGCCTAAAGGTCATTGATCCTAGGGTCTACTAACTAAAGGTACATGCACACACAGGCACACACAATGCACACACACACACACAGGCACACAAACAGGCATACACATACACATAAGTACATACACACACATAGGCACACACACACAGGTACACACAGAGAAGCACATACATACACACTCAGGCACACACACACACAGTCATGTACACCCACAGGCATGGACACATACACAAACATACAGATATAATCACATATATACATATACACAGGCACACACAAGCATTCACATACACACAGGTATGCTGTGCACATACATACAGACACATACACATAGGCACACACATACACATAAGCACACATATGCACACATACAAATACACATATACACAGGCAGGTACACACATATACATTCACACAGGTACATGCACAAACACAATGGGCATACATATACACATTTACACAAAAGCATACCCATACATGCACATATATACATATACATATTTATATATATATACACATAGACACACAAACATGTGCACACACATAGACACATACAGAAACACAATGCACATACATATGAATAAAAGTACCCACATACACACACACACACACAAAATCCATATGTGTATACATATATCCATACAATATACATATGGAGTTATATGCACATGTACATATACATAAACACTTATACACAACTTCACACACACAAATCTGTCACTTTTCAAAAAGGGTGGTATTTCAAACTATGCTTTCCTTGGAACTGGAGAGCTAAGGTATGTTTTAACCTGCCTCAGTAACTGCATTTTCAAAATCAATTGTTCTCATATCCTCTTCTATATTTTGGGAGACACAAGAAGGGAACTGGAAAGCAGTCTGCTTTTGTGTTCTCAAGAAACAAAGCAGTGACTATCCATTAGCACAGCACTGGAAAGAAATGCCAGGAGATTTTAGTTCCCTTTTAGACATGGAACCTTTAGTCATAAATCTAACATATGTGGAAGAAACACACTAACAATTAGTGTACTACAAAAGCGAGCTCAAAGTCTACATAGTGGAAACATTCTGCTCCCGGGAAAAGAGAAGTGACAATTTATCATTTACAGACCCCAAACTTTGGAAACAATCAGATGCATAGGATAAGATACTAAGTTTATTTCTTCAAACCCAGTTGTCCTGAAGTTCCTTTACATTCATCCCAGAAGATGGTTATAAAGGTGAAACATAAGCAGGATATCTCACGGACAACCAGTGATATCACTATAAAGCTGTGCTCACACTGAATTGTCACTCTCATGAATCTTTCTGTGTCTCCTTACCCAGTTATAACCTTGGAAGCTACCTATCTTAGTTAGCATTAACTGTTAACTTGACACAGCCTAAAGGCATCTGAAAAAAAAAGTCTCAATTGAGTAACTAACTGTCTTTATCTGTTGGTCTGTGAGGGATTGTCTTATTCAGTGGAGGAGAGTCCATCCCACTATGAGTAGTATCATTTCTTGGACCAGTGGCTCTGAGCTGTGCTGTATGAGAAACCTAGCTAAGCACAAACCAGTGAGCTAGCCAGAGAGTGAGTCAGCAAGCCGCATTCCTCTGTGGTCTCTGCTTCAGATGCCTGCCTTGAGTTCCCGCCCTGATGTCCCTCAGGGATGGACTGAGACTTGGAAGTGAGATGAAATAAGCCTTTTCTTCCCTAAATTGTTTATGGTCATGGAGTTTGTCACAGCAACAGAAAGGCAGCCAGGCCAGCATCTTCCTCTTTAATTCCTTCTGTTAGAATGTGGGTATCTTTCCAATGTATTAAGATGGTGCTTTTAGGAGAGAAGAGTTTGCACTAAGGAAACTTAAATACAGCAAAAGTAAGAACAATGTAACTCCTACCTTGCTAAGTTCTAGGTAATTCTTGTTTGCTCCAATCATTGAAGAGGCAGTTCTCTTACTGAGTATGGTAGATTTGTGTCCTCGGAATTTAAATGATGGGTAGGAAGATATAAGCGATCCCGTTTGTGACAGTTTTGACTGGAACAAATGACTGATCACAACATTTTCACTCGCTAGGAGATAAATAGATGAACATTGTAAGTGGCATTAAAATCACTGCGGAATGTTAGGCTTGCTCTCCATGGAAGCGCCCCTCCCCCATTCTGTGTGTACAAAGTCACTGATAGAGGGGACAGTGGGGACTTCTTCCTGGGTTCCATGTCACTTCCAACAGCATTCATTTCTCCTGACAGATGGCGGCTCCCATGGCTCTTGGCTCGAGTCTTGATCACCGCTTTCCAACCTGAGCTCTTGGCTCGTGGCTCTCAGAGGAGTACACTTCCTCTTGTTGTCAGCACTGGATCATACCAGCTCCGACCCGACAGGCTTTTGTGTACTTGACACAGTCATAGAAACGTGAGTTTTTGGCAGCAACTCCCTACTGTAGGAAAATAACTACTCCCTCTAGAAGACATGTCACCATGCCAGCCCTGTTGAGAGAAGCATTGAAACACTCGTGGTGACTCTGCCTCATTGGGTCGCGTCTGTCACTAGGTTAAAGGAGCAAAAAAGCCCCTCTGAGTTTAGCTGCAGAGGTGAAGCCATCCGTGCTGACACCAGACTCCTCAGCTCTAACGGTCTGGGGTCATGAGAACTTGCCCAGCTACTCACGGCAGGGCCAGGCCTCCAGCAGGTGGGTTTTGGGTTATGAACCTTTTGCATAACATAGAAACAATAATGCCTGTGTTGGCTATGAATCTGGGAGGAGCCTTTTGCTACTTGTGTGCATATGCAGATACCTTCTGAGCTCAACTGGCTTGTTAAAAATACAACAAAAATGACAGCACCCATATCTTGAAGACTACTGCAAAATTAAAACTTGGAATAATTTATGTAACTACTTAGGATCATGTTCAGCCCATCAGACACTTCACAATATCCAACAGCTAAGTGGGTTTGTTTCTACCTTCTCCACACACAAAACAGCGGACCACGTAGTGTATGTGTGCGTGACTGTAATATCTTCAGGAAAACTCACTACAGTAGTGAGCAAGCAGGGAGACAGCACTATCAGAGAAGAGAGCTGAGACTGGCAGAAATAGTCGAGGGGATGCTGGGATTTGGGGTTAAAATGACAGGTTTCAGGACGAATTTGTTCATATCTACACATATGCACATCATCTACATGTATCTACGAGACTTTCTGAGTTCTGAACATGCCTAGCCAAAATACTACCCCAGTAATAAGAGCTCGCCCAGCCCCTGGCCTTGGCATTTCTCCTTGCCAATCCTTCAGCAGAACTAACTGCTGGTTCAGCACTGGTAATGAGGACAGGACAGTGGTCACTGGAGGGGCTTGGGAAGGCCAGTTGTCAGCAAGTGCTGGAAGTCAGTGAACCTGTCAAAAGAGGTGGGTGTTGGCAGGGCTGGGATCTGATGGCCAAGCCTTATCCTATTAACGAAGGGCTAATTAACACAAGGGAGAGAGGCCCGTTAGAGCAGAATGCCTCTGCTGATGGAAAATCCTGGCCTCACAGCTCTGAGAGGAAAACCTTGGCTTAGGCAAGAATGACTACTCCATGCAAAATCATCGGGTAGAATTCAGATGG
>CABHPQ010158247.1:21990-40185 GCA_902168405.1 Peromyscus aztecus | reverse complement strand
CCCGGCCAGATGGCAGCACCAATGAAGGGAATGGAAGAGTGAAAAAAGGGAAGGGGAGATGAGGAGTGTGCCTGTGACTCCATTTGGTTCTCTCGGCACACCCTGGAGATGCCCCTCTTCTATATTTGGCCACTTGGCATGACCAAGAGAGCCAGAGGGTGCCAACCTGCTGTCCAGCCTTATGTTGCCAGAGTGGGATACTGCTGCAGAGGCCCGTCTTTAGAGTATGCTTGCTTCTTTGCCTGTCTCTAAAGGCCATGTTATCTCACCCTGCTGTGCTTGGCTGCAAAGGCCTCTTGGTATTGCTGGAACCTACAGTAACTGGTAGAACAGTTCCACATCCTGTGCAAAAGGCAAACAGTTGGAGACTATTCTATCACAGGGTAAATCCCGAGTGGAGCAAAACATACTTAGGTTATTTATCTGTGCTGTTTAGATGGCTTCCATGGGATACAATGCCTACAGAAAGTCAGCAAGTGAGATATGGGACATAGGCTAGGCATGACTCAGGCACTTAGGAGTCCAGGAGAGCAGAAATCACCTGCAGAACATCCAGGCAGCCAGAAGGGAGGTGCCTATTGTCTCCAGTGCTACAGGCCCCAGAACAACAACATAAACTGAACAGCACAGCGGGTCCACCCTTGTTCTTGTCTTGCTCTCGGCATTAATCTTTTCCCAGAAGATGGAATTTTTTTTTCCTCTGCAGATACTGCCCAGAAACACTGGTTTTCCTGGAATTGGCATTCAGAGCCTTGTGTATTTCAGAAATACATTTTAGTGAGTTGGACTCTGTCCAGCGGTCTTTAAGCCAGTACATTTGTAGGGGCAAAATCAGGCATGAGCTTGACTGTCTCTGAAGGGCCATATCAAATCACATCTGTTCCTATAGGCTCTGGCTTAGTCCAGGAGAGGACCTTGGGGTCCCAAATGTGCACACGTCCATCCCTTGAGTCTCCTCCACTCCTGCCCTTCCTGCATGTTGCAGAGTTGTCAGGGTAAAGGGCTATGGAAGTTATTTGACATCACTGTGATCAATGACTGGCAGAAACAATGTGAGTGAGGATTTATTTTGGCTTACCATCTCAAAGTTTTCAGTCCACAGGCTTTGACTCCATTTATTCTGAGCCCATGATAAGGAAGAGTTCCATGTTGCTGTGACCCACTTTTTCCAACTAGGTACCACCCTCTGAAGCTTTCATAACATCCTAAAGTAGGTCCCTAGCTGGGAGCCAAGGTTAAACATATAATTCTGTGGCGGTGTTTTGTATTCAGACCATAATTGGAACTCCTAACCAAGCTGTCTGGTGACGTCACTGTTGGTTGTGGATTTCAGATTTTCCTCAGCTTATAATAGTAGGGGTTCTGCCCTGAGAGACCAAGCCCATGATGAAATATGGTAAGTTTAAGCTGCACTGAATACATCTGTATGTTACTTTGCTGTTGCTGTGATAAAACACTATGACCACAAGCAACTTATAGGAGGATGAGTTTATTTGGGTTTATGGTTCCAGAGGGATGAGTCCATCGTGGTGGGGAGGCATGATAGCAAGTGGTGGGCATCATGACAGAAGTAGGAAGCTGAGCACTTGCATCTTTGGTTGCAAACACAAAGCTGATAAAGGGGACTGGAAACAGAATGAGGCTATATGATCTCAAAGCCTACCCCCAGTGATGTAGATTCCTCCAGCAAGGCTGCACCACCTAAACCTCCCCAAACAGCACCGCCAAATGAGGATCAAGTGTTCAAATACCTGAGCCTATGAGGAATATTCTTCTTCAAACCACCACATCACCCAACCTGCTGAGCATCTAAATGGCTTGGCAACACACAGGCTGCATTCTCAGTTGTTTTCCCGTGGCCCTGCAGGACTCTCAGTGGCTGCATCTCTCTGCCCTGGACAGCAAGGTGAAACAGAACCAGACACAAGAGCACCAGACTGGATAAGAAATGAATTCAAAATCCAGAATGTATTCATTGCTGAATACTTATCACTTCGAATCATCTTAGAGTTGGGAAATCCTAAGCAGAGCCATTGTAAGTCAGAGATCACTTGCACATGCAGCTGGGTCCCATTTCTCTGTTCTAAGACAGTGCTCAAGGCTCGGCCTTCAGCTCACTGCACGGAATGTTCCTCAGTGGTCACATTCTCTGCACATTCCCTGCCATCCTCCAGCCCTCCTCCAACTTCCTACCTCCTCTGGGAGGGAGCCCACTCCCAGAGGCTTCATTTCTCTCCTCTTCTGGGCTTAGATGTCCATCCTACCTTCCTAGCCACTCCTTCTCATTGGATACGTCCAGACCCATTTCTGTCTACCCTATCACAGTAGCTTCCTGCAGCTCCTTCTGCCTGCCATCTGGCTGTGAGGATTGTCCAGGAGTAAGCTGGCCAAAATGCACATTTGCCTCTGGCCCTCTTACCAGCCTTCCCTGGGCATCTCCATTCTAGCCACACAGGACAGACAATTTAGAGAGGAGATGAAACTGTTGGAACAGTAGCTGTAGGCCCCCAGTCTAATCATCACTTTCCCCTAATACCAGAAAATGGGGTTCCTCCTACCTTGTCACGTACTTGTACATACATGCACCAGTGCATGTGTGCATACATGCCAGATGCCCACCTCCATCTCCGGCTTTGTTTAGCTTCTTCTCACTAACTCCATTCAGAGCTCAACTTGGCTGTCACCTTATCCTGGTGGTGTCCTCCTCTCAAGGTCAGCGACTTCGCTTCTGGGTATCTCTGGTACCTGGGCCTAACCTGAACCCTGCTGTGGCATTAGCAGAACCACCAAAGATGAGATATCAAGAATGGACTTCAGCAAGATATGTTTGAGATCCATAGAGTGTAAACTATGTAGATTTCCTCATGGAGTAAGAGAGCAGAAACCCTCCATGGTGATTGGTAGGGCAGAGGCTGTTTAATCAGAATGTCAGTGTTCATTGCCTTTTAAACTTGATGGTGTGAGTCACAAATACATGAAAAAATAATGAGACTGCAACGCTAGACATTTCTTTAAGTGAAGAATTGCCCTACCAGATAATACAATCAAGTGGTAAAATCACATTAACTGGCCTCACATCCAGGCAAGTTTTAAGAAGGACGTGGAGAAAGTGGACCCATATAGGTTGTCAGATTGTAAAGTCAGGCAGCCACTGTGGAAAAGAAAATGGAGGCACCAAGGAAGATTAAACAGCCTTACCCTGTGATTCAGCCATCCTACTTCAGGCTAAGCATCCAGGGTAATTGAAGTCAGAGTCTTGAGTTTTTCATGCCCATGTTCATAGTCAAATTATTTGCAACAACTAAAACACGGAAGCCATCAACAGATGAGTGAGTAAGAAAAGTGTAGTATGCATACAACAGAATATTATTCAGCCTCTAAGAAGAAGGAAGTTCTGACATATGTTATAGCCTGGAAGGACTTTGGGGACTTAAGTAAAATAAACCAGTCACAGAAGACACCTCATGGAAGCTGGAAGTAGGGCAGTGGTTGCTAGAAGCTAGTGGGAGAGAAGATAGTGGGTATTTCTCTATTGGTTATGGAGTTTCAGAATACAAATGAAAAGGTTTCAGAGATCTGTTACAGGCTAACAAGGTTGTGCTTAATGCTATCGCACTATACAGTACAAAATGGTTAAGAGGGGAAATTTGATGGTACTGGGGCTTTTTGCCACAGTAAAAAAAAAAAAAATGAAAACTACATTTGAAACTTTTGGAATCGTACTTATTGGTGAACAGTTTACAGGATGTGCTTATTATCTACTGCTGTGTGACAAACTTGTCCCAACTCCATATTCATGGCTCATTGGGTTAGGATTGGAACAGGGGTCCATGAAGACTGTTTGTCACCCTTTGTGACTTCCCAGATGTCTGGAATTGGAGTGTGTTGGCTTGCTCTCCCCCAGAGCTGGGTCAGGGACCTACATGTTTCATCTCCGAGCTTGCACCCAGCACAGTAGCTTTGGAGCAGTTGATGTCTTTGTGCTAAAGATGATGACGTGTGAACAGGAGGTCAGCCTGCCATAACCATCTCCAGTTCATACTATGTCAGCTCCATTCTGTTCTTTTGGTCAGTAGTAAGACTCTAAGCAAGCCTAGACTCAAGAAGAGGCAAACTGGACCCTTTAAAGGGACCCTTTAAAGGATTTGCAATTACATTCAGTCTATCATGAGAAAAATGGGACAGATAAAGCACCCTAAAATATATTCCTGGGAGTCCAGTGTCAAGGAAGGCAGTATGGGGGACTGAGGGAAGCATGGAGCATGGAGGAAATAGGTTACTTGGGTATAAAGTGATTACATCTCCCCTCACACCATCATCACACATTCTGAGTGAACAGAACACCATAGTAGTTCATATAAAGTATCAGATGGTAAAATTTTATGTGATTTGGGTTTTGCCAAAATAAAAATAAAAGCTACATTAGAAACTGTACAACCCTAGGTCTAGGAAATGATCAACATACTTTTCTTGTGGTTTTTTGTTTGTCTGTTTTGTGTTGTTGTTGTTGTTGTTTAACAAACTGACTCCCAAACTCAGTGCATACAGATCTGTAGGTCAGGAATTTGAATAAGGTGCAAGGAGACAGACTGTGTGATCATGTAATTCACAGCTTCTGAGGAATATAACTCCCATTACAACAATCCCTGAATGAATATAAGAAGCATTAATAAAGGTATGTAAAAGGAAGCCTGGATACGTCTAGCCTGAAGCAGAATACCTTAGCATTGATGAGTATGATATCATTGATACCACTGATAAACTAAATTTGTATTACATAGTCTACATAAAGAACTGAAAGCGAGATTTAAACACATTCAATTAGCAGAAATAAGCCCTTGCATCCGTGAATAAGAGTCCTGTTTTAGTCATGCTGTCTGCCCCTGCCCTGTGCCAGGATTCTACATACATCATGTGCTTCACCGGCGCACATATTTCCACCGCGTCTTCCCTCTTGAGAGAGCTGCTCTGGGTTCCCCAAGACTGCAGCCTGAGGGTGTCCCTCTGCTCTGAGTGGGCGTGTGCCTTCTCTTTTCTGTGGTTAGCAGACTTGGCTCACACTCCACAGCAGTGCACTTCTAGAGCAGATTGCTCAGCCTAGATTGCTGGGCTGGCAGAAGCTAAGTGCGGTGTTAGGCTCAGAAACATAGCTGAGAAGACTGCAGAACACCCCATGCCCATGTAGTCACACCCAGGGTGTAGGCTACCCTGTGCTGCCACAAGTACATGTGTGATGAGAAAGGTGGACCCGGGCCTGTGGCCAGATCTGGAAGTAGAATGCTGTGACATGAATCAGCCAAGACCTAAACACAAATGTGCTGGACAGAGGACAGAGTCCAGGCTTCTAAGCAAAGGAATGGGGCACAGTCGGAGGTTAGAGAGGCTGGATCATGTGAAGTGTAGACTTTTGAGTTGGCTTTAGAATCTATTTTGCACTGATGATGTGACTCGGGTTTAGGGGACAACATGAGAAACAGCAGGTGAAGTCAGACAAATTCACCCACCCTGGGGATTTGTCTACTGCTGCATTCAGATTGCCCCAAACTTAGTGCATGAACACCTTGGAAGATCAACCGTGTCTTCCAGCACTATCTAAGAGCATCTGGACCTGGAAAAGTGGGGACTGGGAAGGCTGGGAACCCTTCCACAACCTGCTACCTGAGGGTCCCCATTAGGCTATACCATTCTACCCCACAGCACAGTGTGGCAGCCTTCAGGTTGTGTACTTCTTAAATGACAGGTCAGGGCTCTAGCTCAGGTTTTCTGACAAAGATACAGGTTACCCAAACGTCTCTTAATCAGTTTCAAGAGTCATAAATATCACTGCTGGCACCGTCTTTCTGCTAACCTGAATCCCATCTAAGTAGACTCCAGGGGAGGGAGCAGAGACCCATGCCTCTCCCAGCAAAGAGTGTCAGGGCCACAGATAGTACAGATGTGGGATAAGAAATACTGTTCACCTTCAGAAATATGATTGGACACAAATACTACACAGGAAAATGCTAGTGTACACAATAAGCCTTTATGTCACATAGAAATGAAAAGAGGAAGCCTTTCTCATCAGAGGATTGATCTAGGTCCATTTTAAAAATTACATAATTTTTCTTAGTCTTAATTATTCTTCAATGTCGGTAAAAATTGTTAGTGTGTCCGATTGTTCTTAAAAGCTTGGTCCAGAGTGTGATGCTGCACTTGAGTTCATAAGTCAGAAACTGGGACAGAGATGAATGGCACCAATTTTACATGCTGTACGAACACATTACTCATGAGAAAGGGAGTTTTAGGTCTTGGAATTCTTCAATTTCATCACTTCCAAATTCTTTTAGTGAAATGATAGATTAGAAAGATGGTGGGAAGATTGGACATGTCAGGTCATCATTGGTCTGGTGTGTCCTCCAGACTTATAGGAATCGGTGTCGATGCCAATTATTATCTACCTTTTCTGGGGTTTGTTGTTGTTTTATTCCTTTTTCTCTTTTCTTCCTACACTGTGAAGTCTCCCTCAAAGCATGAAAATTTGAAACATGCAGATATGGTACAGGTTAGAAATAATAGAGCAAGAAATTCTAGAAAACCGCAAGCACTCATCCCATTGAGGAGCTGAACAATCAAGTTTCTTTCTCCTACTAGATGTGACCATGGAGGCAGAAGGTGCTGACTCAGTGCCCAGTGGAATCAGGACTGTATCTCTATGATCTCACAGCCTTTCCATTGTGGCTTCTATGTGGCTGCTTGTACCCCAGATAACACCTATGAGGTCAAAGAAAATAGGGAAGGTGGACAGAACCTCCCAGGAGACTCCTTAGCTAGATCCATGGCCACCATAGGTTATAACAAAGTATGGAGGGAGCATGAAGATTTAACGTTTCTAGCCTCCTGAGGAAGGTGGGCAAGGTGAAGGATTGACATTGAGCAGTGAGTGTTGCATTCAGCCAATGCCACCCCCCAGTGCATAGCCTGGGGCAGAGGTTTCAGGCAAAGATGGGTGTGTTTGTAATCTCAGAGAGGAACCTACTAGTGACAGGCTTGGCCAAAGCACCAGGCAGACAGATCTAGAGTGGAAGTTCTCTGAACTTTGGGCAGTGCAACTGGTGAGCATGTGGGCTGAATTTCGCTATGACCAGTCCTTGGACCATACCTTGAAAGCACCCAGGTCCAGAGTGGCTCTCATATTTTGCCAACTGGTAGACTCATTTGGGGTTATTTAAAAAATGCTTCACCTTCTGTTACAGTTTGGAAACGCTTACATGTCTCACTCACAGCTTTCTGAGCTAGAAGGTTCATCCCTGGTGTGGTGGTTGAGGTGATGGAACTTTGGGGATCTAATGGGAGCTCATAAGCCTCCAGGGATGCCATTCTTCAGAAATGGATTAATGCTGGCCTTGCCGAGTGAATTGGGTCTCAGAAAAAAAAAATTAGTTAGTTCCCAAAAGAATGGGTTCTTACAAAGAGTAATCCTGGTCCCTCGGGGCCTCTTGTTCATTGTGTGGTGGTTTCCTCTTACATACGCTCCCACTGTAACACCAGCACCCCCACCAGAGCTGGGCAGATTCCAGTGCAGTGCCGTGCTCTTGGATCTCCAAACTGTGAGCTAATTAGACATTTTTGTGTGTATGTGTGAAGTATCAACCTCAAGTGTTCTGTTATAGCAACAGGAACGAGACGATGACACCGGAGAATACCGAGAAAGACTGGCGGTTAAGTTGGGGCAATCCTGAGAGACTCGCCAGCATCCATGTCGATCGATGACTGCAGCATTCAGGAGGCAGCATCTTCAAACCTGTGCCTATGCCAGACACCCGGGTTCTGCAGACCTGCAGGCTCCAGATTAACCTGTCTGGATTGTAGCCTGATAGCCTGTGTTTCTAACAGGTGCCAGGTGCTGCTGGCTCACAGGCCATACTTTAGCAGCCAGGTCCTGAAGGGCTGAGGTAAAGAGAGGGGACTGGAGGGTAGGCAGGTATATTGGGGATATTATTGCCAAGGGAGGTAGAAACCATTTCAGCTGAAGATGCTGACGACAGCTTGTTGTGTTCCACATCTGTTGTTCCTTGCTATAAAGGAACTCACATAATCTGGATGAGGAGTCAAGGAGTATAATGCATTTGAGGTCATCTTCTGTAACACTACAACAAAAATAAACACTTAACATCCATTTCATTCGCACACTTGGAGAAGGGGAATGAATGTAGAGTGCCGTATCTCTACTGTTCCACATCTGGTTTGGAGGCAGGTTGTTGTAAGGAGGCTTGTGAGGGACTGGGGCTTCAATGCCAGGTCTCTCCCTTCCCAGCCACACAGCCTACCTGAGTTCATTAATCTCTTTGCTCTGGCTTCTCTATTTCTGAACTGTAGATGAGCCCCATGTTCTCAAAGAAAGAGGGCGGGGGAGTACCCATAAAGACATATAGTATGTTCTTTAGCACACAGTAGAACCAGGTAAATAAATGAGCACAAATCTGCAACACAGCCCAACACATGTCATGTAATAACTTCTTGTCCCTTCTGGAGGACTTGCTTCTGGTAATGGTGGGTGACTGTTTCTGAGGAAGGTTTCAGTGACTCAGCTCCCTACTCTGCACTGCCAATGCCTTTGATCAAGAGTATTAGTCTATTCCTCCATGTAACCTAGCCTGGGCCCCATGCCTGTCTTTGACCAACACATCTTATTGGAAGTGGCAGTGAATCTGTCCTGAACATAGTCTAGCTGACCATTCTCACTATCAGGCACATTAATGACACCACTGTGTGCCAAGGAGGCATAATAGAGCCCTAGGTAACCAGCGGAGTGACCCCAGGAGAGATGCCAAGTACCCAGAAGCCCAGCATCACTCCACTAGTTGGGCCAGAAAACTCAGTAGCTGCTGTTTTAACATACCTACTAAGTGTTCTGGTCTATTACCTAGTGAGCAATGGCATATGGCTAGAGAGAAACATCTGTATTCATAAGACAGTTCAGTAATGCAGTCCTTGGGCAAATGTTGGCAGTGAGCAAGACCTTCATTATTGAACTTCCACATAGGCAGTATGGAAATCATTCAGACAGGGTCCTTCAGATCCTGAGTAGATGCTGTATTCACACCCACACAGACTTAGGAGAGCCAAACAGACACTTAATCACGCCATATGGACACAGGCAGTTCCTAGGCAGCCTTACCTTCCCACCAACACTGATGTCTGTCTGAAACTGATCATGGCTTTCACTACCTGACAGGGAGCTGAGAACAGACTTCGGCCTGTTGAACCAGCACAACAGTGTGGTGGTCATAGTTTACCTGCTCCCTGTGATAAGCAGAGGACACTGTGGTCTCCTCCATACTGGAGCTGTGCCTGGGAGTACTAGCTGAGCCCTGCTGTGCTTTGACTGTTTCCTGCCTCGAAAGTGGGTCCTGGTTCCTGGCTTTCATGAGTACGCTATTCCTCAAGTGACCCTATGTTTCTTATCATGGGTCAGGCACTGTTCTGCTTCCACACCCACAGGGACCCAGGGAGAGCCTCTGTCATATGTGCTCCCTCACAAAGGGTGTCCCATTTTCCCAGTCCCTGGAAGGCCTTACGGTTTTCTTGAAGGGTTGAGACTTCACCAAGGAGCAACATTGAACAAAGAAAGTGTGTGCTAGATCCGAGGTGAGGGAAAGTTACTGGGGGGTGATCACACCCTAGGCTGGAGAGGAGTAGGATGGGCGGGTCCTGGAGTGTGGGTTCCACTAAGCTTCAGCTATGGACAAGACACTGGTGGTATTGTGCATTTTCAACCTGTCAGGTAAATTCTCAAATTCCAAAGGAAAAATAAAACAACAAAGCTTAATGGGAACCCTTGCAAGGCATATTGGTCTGCTTATTGTACTATAATGAAAAGCCTGAGGCAGGCCAACTTTACACAGAAATATACTTCATTTAGCTATTCCATAGCTTTGCGGACTGAATATTCACACTGTATTCACATGGCACAGTCTGGAAAGAACCCTGCCAGAAGCAAGTGTGTGTGTGTGTGTGTGTGTGTGTGTGTGTGTGTGTGTGTGTGTATGTGTGTGTGTGTGTGTGTGTGTGTGTGTGTATGTGTGTAATGTGTGTGGGGAGGTGAGGATATAATCATTCTGAGTATCCACACCTTTGTGAGGACCTATTAGACCTAGCCTGTTAAAGATTCCCCACCCACTTCCAGTGTGGAAACCCAGTGTCTGAACACACATAAACCTTTGCAGAGGAAACAACAGACAAAATCACGTATTTTCGTCAGAGTTGGGTTGTGCTGGTCTTTGCTTATTCCTCATTCCCCACGACTGAGTATGTGCAATCATTCAACACAAGTCCTCCCGGCTACAAATTCCCTGGAAAGAGACTCACTAACCATCTTAGCACCTGGTAACTCAGACCGCTTACAAAAACGGTCTTCCTGTTCTCACTCTTACCTTAGGTCACATCCAGGCATGTCTGATTCTCCTGAGTAAAAGTAAGGTCCTCTAAGCCTTGAGAAACAACACATTTTGCAGAATGGCAGGAATCCAGGAGGTGGACCCAATGTTGAGGGTGTGTCTATGTGGGATTAAGACATTAATTATGATAACTCTCCTCTGCTAACCCCATTAATAATTAATGCAGAGAAAGCATACCAGGCCCGGGGCTGGAGAAGCACTTTGCAAATAGAGTCTATCAAAGTGCTGTGACATCCTCAGAAAATGTAACGAATCCTTTGGACATTGCTCTGGAAATCGTTCTTTGCCACCGCCAAAGCCAATTGCTTTGGCAGAATTATGCCAACAAACCTCAATGAATCTGGATCAGTTTTTATTCTGGCAATTAGCACACACTTGTAAATTGACTCTGAATCTTGCTAAAGATTAAACAAATTTGTTTACACGGTCATAAGGACATGAATCTCAATTAACACACAATCTATCTACCCCACCACCACCACACACACACACACACACACACACACACACACACACACACACACACTGTACTGTTCTAAAGTTTTTTTCTTGATTTAAGTTGATTTATTTAACTGGATTTCCCTCTGATGTTACATATCCTTTGAAAACAGCTCATTAAAATACATAGCTACTTGGGAGAGTGGCCCCTACACCTTGCCTGGGCAATACAGTAGAACTGGCCCTGAAAGTATAGGTGTGAGAGAACTAACCCTGAGCACTTGAAACCCTGAGAACTTGCCCCGCCCCTTGCTCATCACTGCAAGGGGTGAACTAGCTGGGGCAATGCTGGAGAGCTCACCTGGTAGCAAAGACAGGGGAGAACTGGGGGCTGACCAACCCCGTCCGCAACTACCCAGGCCCAGAACGAGGTTTGTGGGCTTGTGTGTTGGCCTACCCCAACAGACACCCCATCTGTGATCTGCTAGAGCATGACAGGGACGGGGGGAGGTGGGGTCAGTCCTGTGGACCCAGGGCAGCAAGACACAGGGCCCAATGGGATGTCCAAGAGGAGTCCTAGTGAGGGCCCAGCAACAATGGTGTAGCAGAGACCAGGGGCCTTGAGCCAGCCCAGTGATTCTTTGCGATGAACGCCTGCATGTAAAGATACATGGATAAAGGGGTTTACTGCGTGACTCACTATGTCACACTGCAGCTTCCATGATGAGATTTCCCCCTTCTTCCTTTTCTCCTCTTTTTCTCTTAAATTTTATTTTGTTTAATTTTGGGGTGAGGGGGGATGGGTGGGGTTGAGAGGCATGATATGAAAGACATAAAGAATAAATAAAATATAAATAAATAAATAGAAACACATTGGCTAGAGGTCAGGTCCCGAAGAATCCCAGGACAAAGGGCTAACTGTGGTACCTATTAGCATACCAAAGTTGATGCTAGCCCCAGGCTCATTCAGTGCCTGTGGTACCTATCAGCTCTTCTTTCCTCTCCCTTCACCCGAAGCCTCCAGAGCCTGTGGGCTTTGCTTCTCTTCCCCAGCTTCTGATTCCTGGATGACTCTGCCACTTTCCGCCATGTACTCTCTTGGTTCTCTTTGCCCTCTCCTCTCTCTGCCTCTTTTGTTATCTCTCTTTTCTCTTCCTTTTTCACTCTCTCCCCCGTCTCCTCCCATGGCCAGCCCAGTTCAGTCTGATGGCCATGTTTAGTCTACCGCTTTCTCTCCCTGCTTTGGATTCTTCTAGATGCCTCTGGCTGTACTCTCCCTCATATCTACACTAAAACTTTCTCCTCAACCAAACCTTGGAGTGGTCACATCCTCATTTCATTCAGGAGAGATTTTCAGAACATTCTTCTACAAAGATGTCACAAACAGGACTGCTTTGACTGGTCCATGATCATTTACTAACAGGACATGACTAACTAAGGCTCAGTCTTGGCAGTGGCCTGTGCCAAACAAGGTCATATAACAGTGAAAGCTCAAGTTTCACATTAGTGCTCATAAAAACCACAAGCAGAGCACGTGTGAGCAGCTAACCACTATGCAGATGAGTGTCCAGTCCCAGCCAGGTACATGTGTATTCCGAAAAGCATAGGTGGGTGCTTTTCCCAGAGGCTTAGTTTTCTCATCCAACCAATAGATGAGTGATTTGATGTGCCAAGTTTTACTCTGTGTACATGGTATTCAAAAGTTGTGACTCAGACAGACTCTCAATGTGATGGTGTTATTTGTGTGAGTAGAGAGTTTGAGGTTGTGTGAATACTCAGAAGAAAGTTCACATGGTTGGTTGTTGGAGGGTTTGTAGAACAGCATATGTGCAAGCTGGGAACTGTGTGTTTAAGGAAATAATTTTGTAGCAAAGATCCTGAAGACAAGAATGATTGCACCTTGCAAAGACATATACAGAGCATCAGAGTAGAGATGCACAGGCCTTTGTATGGGACCCAAATGGAAATCCAGATGGTCTGGTGCAGGTGAAAATTGGGCAAAGATGTAGTTGCCACTGGATAAACACACACTTGGAGAACCATCAACCAGGAACAGTCATAAGAGATAAGTTCAGAGCATCCACAAGAGGTTAGATTGTCTCCTAGGTCTCAGATAGGCTGATAGGTTGTACTTCATTCTATGGATATGGAGAGGGTTTAGCAGGCTGTATGCAGGGAGAAGATGGTGTGGTTGGCCTTTCTAAAGTGGTCATATAAGAGAAGAATGAGTGTGGAAGTGTTGAAGGCAGTGGGAAGCAGAGATCAGGTTACAGGTAATAGATGTTCTTGTCCAGATGATATGGGCCAGGCTTGAAACAGAGTATTGGCTATGGATACAGATGGGTTGGGCCCCTGTGCCTCAGGATGACTCTGGGGTTTCAGGTGGATTGAATGACTGTGTTGTAGTCTCCACGAAGACAAGGATTGCTACCTGTTGTACCTTTTTATTCAGCACCTAAGCCTGAGCCCCAGTGCTTAGAAAATGTCTCATGCTTCTGTATAGTTGAATAAATAGAAAGCATGATGGAGGAAGGTGGAATTCTGTATTGAAACCTGTGTGAGAACTTTGTCTGAGTGCTAATGTCAGTCAGTCATGCTCAGAGGTTTGGCATAATTGAGTACTAAATGAAGTATGGAGGCACTATTAGCATCATAAGGGTCCTGGAGCCTAGGACTTGCCAACCTCACCCACATAGAGGAGGAACAGATTGGATTCCATCATCATCTGAACATATGATGTCTCAGCAGAAGACTGGCCATGGAAGCTGTATGAAGAACAGTAGATGCCATAGACTCTTGCCCTAAGTAGAACCTAGTCTGCAGGTGTCTTGCTATGGGGCCAGCAATTGTATTTAAACATAGCAGAAGCCTCACCAACCATAAATAAGGCAATGTGAACACTGTTGTCTGAATATATAAAGCACAGGTTGAGTAAGACGTGGAAGATTCATGAGGCTTGAGGTTGAGAAGTTGAATAGAGGGTGAAAGATGTATAACAAAGGGTTCAGAGTCAGGAACTGCCTAGCCTTGATACTCAGGTGGGTCAATTAAAATCAAATATACCAACAACGGAGGCTTTATTAACGTGCAGCTGGAGGAGTCTGAGGTTAGCCGTGTGATGGTTAACAGTGTGATGAGCAGCTGAGGAAGAAAGAAGGAAGAGAGCCTTGGAGGTGAAATACCAAGACCAAGGAGTGAGTTAGCAAACACTGGTACCACAAAATGATATAACCCATGGTGAAGAGAGAAAGGGCCAGGTAATGTGAGCCACATGGTCCCTCCAGGTTGTATTGTGCTTCCACAGGCCCAAAGCTACAGGTGCAAGCTATCATGGATGGAATCTGTGAAGCCGCATGCCAACATAAGTCCTTTAAGCTGTTTATTTCAGGTATTTTACCAAGGCTGACTCATTCACTGGGGAGGAATATGAGGAGGACACCTTTGACTCACTGCACTGTGTTTCTGAGATGCACCAGATTGGCAGCCAACATCAAACTGAGCACAACAAGTCCACTAGAGAACAGTCTTTTCTCTATAGACAGGAGGATTTATTTGGACAGAACTAGGCTCAAATCTTAGAACTGGCACTTGGGCTTCTAAGTACACAAAGCAAGAGTAACACAATCCTAAAGCTGATGGGGATTCAAGTGGGATCATATCGGCAAAGTCTGTTAAAGCCTGGTAGTATGCCTGACAAATAGTGGCTGCCTGATAAGTGAAGCTTGATATTATTTTTACCTGGGAAAAAAAGCTATGTTGACTATATGGCTCAGAAGCAACCAGAGTGTGACCCTGTCCCTTGCCTTTCCGTGTGAATTTGGGGATTCACTTGTCAGTCTCTGCCAGCAAGCCAGCTGGTATATCAACAGGGATGGCACTGAACCTGTGGTTCAATTAGAAGTACTGCCGTCAAAGATAGAGGCTTTCTAGTTCATTGTCACAAAGTTTTCTACTTTTCTTTAGACCCCTGTCATTTATCCCAATGACACCTTGCAGTCTTCAGCATACAGATGCGTCATATCTTTGTTAAACTTACTTGTATTTCTTTGCTTTGTTCCTATAAATATGTATGGATGCACTGGAATGGATGTGAGCTTTGATTGACTCTGGGAAACCTAGATGTAGTTATTCACCAGGTTTTTAACCCTAGGCAAGATAACTGGCTTCCCCGACCATCTGTTTCCTCATCTATAAAATGGGCACCATAATTCATTCCTGCAGGTGTTGGCAAGCTGTCCACCCAGGATGATGAGTGTCCATGGCTCAGTGATAATAAAGTCTATTCCTCCCTTTACTAGATTGGCCATAAAGCTTGATACTAAATCAAATGCTCCTGTAAAAGTTCTTGGTGGGTAAATGTGTTTGCTTCTACACCGGAGATATTTAAAATAGTCTCACACTTACTTATTCTTTGGTGGCAGCCTCTGTATCTCTTTCTAACTCTCAATTTCTACCCACTTCCTTCATAAAAAAAAAACTGGGTACTTTTCATTTTCTTTACTCTAAATTCAGTCTTAGTGAGTCTATTAAAGGGTTTTATAGTATCTTCATAGGCACTTGCTAGCTCATATTTTCTTAGAAGTATACAATTTTATTTGAATCCTTATTTTGTTTGTTTTTTATAAAAAGCCTAGGATGGTTGATGTCCAGACCTTACAAAACAATTCTGTCTTTTAATTCAGTTTTTTTAAAAATCATAATTAAGATCCTTAGATTTCAAAATGATAGCAAGGGACTGAGTACCTGGTTAGAAAAGGACAGGTCTTGTCTTCCTTATGCACTACACTGTATATACCATGAGGAAGTAACAGACAATTAGGTGGTCTTGTAAAATCAAAATTTCCTCAGTAACATTGAGTCTTTGCTACAAGTTGACCTGATACTGAGGCTTTTAAGTAATCCGAGATCCATTGATGCTGAAGAGAAAAAACACAGGGAGCTGGTGAAACATCCCATTAAGGGCTCAGAATTTAGCTAACGAATCCAACAAATATTTGAGGATTACACTCTATTTTGTTTTTCTATATCACCTGTGGGTTCGCTTCCACTGCAACTAGATGGGAAATGTTGGCTAAATGCTCACAATTCATGATCTTCCCAGTCTGTATTATCTATCTGTGGTTTTATACTAGAAGCCTCGTACAGGTCTGCATACAGAGAAGGCTTTGTTGTCCATGTGATACACTGAATAGTTATATCAGTGATCATTCAGCTATTTCTCAGACCTCAGCTCAGGGTGCTTACCACATGGTGATATCAAAGCCTGGAACATAAGAAAGCATCCAGCTGTGGGCTCAGAAGAAAAACCCAAAGCACCCTAGTTTATCAAGGTATGGCTGGTACACAGAAAGTTGTGAGCATTGATGTGCCAGACTTCATGGCTAAGAAATATGTGGACCTTAGGCCATCAGTACAAGATGGGCTGCAACCCACCCATCATTTCCAAAGCTCCCCTTGCCTTCTAGTAATTATGAGTGCTAAGAACACTTAACATTAGATAGTTGTTCCTAGCAAATATTTAGGAGTTTAATCCATATTATTATGTATAGACACTGATTCAGTAGATATCTAAGACTTGCTCACTTTGCATGAGCAAACCTTGGTGCCTTTTGACCAATATCTCCTTGTTCCCTCCCCTGCGGTTTCCAGCCCCTGTCACCATTCTACTTTTGGCTTCTATAAATTTGACAACTTTACCTTCTCTATATCATGTATATGGTATTTATCCTGTGTCTTATTTCATTTAATATATGTACTCCACCTTCATCCATATTGCCAATAGTTGGAACTGTTGTTTCTTTTTTTAAAGACTGAATACTATTCCATCATGTTTGTGTAACCATTGTCTTTATTTTTTCACCCACTGAAGGACACTTAAGTTGATTACAAATCTTGGCTCTTATGAATGGTACTGCAATGAACACAGAGTTCAGATGTCTGTTTCCAGAGCCCAATTCCATTTCCTTTAGATACATGTCCAGTAGTGGGATATCTGCATCGAACAGTGGTTTTACATTTCAGTTTTTGAGGCGTGTTCACAGTTTTCCACAATGGCTGTTCTAGCCGGTGGATCTTGATATTCATGAATGTTGCCATTTGAAGGAGAAGTGGAAATATTTCTTGTTCTGATGTTGTTCTGACTGGCTGGAAAGGAACAGGAAATGGGGCTTTGTGTTCTCTCATTATCCCACCTGCTGGCACACAGTTATTTCAGGAAGACATGGAAGATAATTGGTTCACATTCTATGGTCTACCTCTGCTGCCCAGCAAGGCTGCATCACATGCTGTCCATAAACACAGTTAGGATGTTTACTCGGAGCTGTGGAGAGCTGCCTGTGCCTGCCAGCCTGTAGTGGCATAAGTATTTAAGGCACAGAATTTTTATTATGTGACATATATGTCTTGGGTTGGTTCCTGTCCACATTTCACAGCTTTTCAGAGAAATCTTGTAGTGTATAGCTTCTCTCGGTGGCTTGTCTAAGTAAAGCTGGCTTGGTGGTGGAAGAAAAGGCAAAGACCAGATGTATTTGTAATAAATTAAGGGACAGCCACTCTCCTGTCATTTAGAAACTAGGTAATAGTTGAGCTCTTCATGAACAGTTTCTCTATCTATATCTATATATATATATATATATATATATATATATAAAGCTGACTCCTGATTATCAGCCAAGAGACTGTAAATTATGTCATTGCTGTTTGCTTTTATTACTCTAATCAAAGCATATTTCAAATATAGATCTCTGCATTTTGAAGAGTTATGATCACTCTTCCCATGCTTAGCAGGAAATAAAATGACCAGGTGATAGGCATTAGGAAAGGAAAACATAAAGCGAGGGCTGCCTGTCTTCCACTGAGTAAGGTTTGCTACCAGACTCCAGAACTGGCATCTGTGCATCTGTGCAGGCAAAACACCAGGACGGGCCCACATCCCTGATGCCCCAGGGGATGTTTGATTCACTCTGTTATATCTTACCAACGGCACATGAAATGATGCCAGATATGATGCTTACATCTTTAAAAGTGAGTGAATACTGATGTAAGGTATTATTGATAGAAAGTGGCAGAAAAAATAGAAAGACTTGAGATACTACAAAAGGAAAGAAGGGTTTACTGTTGGCAAATTCCAAGACAAAGTGACACCTGCTATGCACTTTCCATTCTTGCCCCCATAACTGGGTAAGTCCAGCTGAGGCCCACACACTCCATGCTTAAGGATCAGTATGAATGCAGTCCAACACAAAATCATAAACTCACTTAAAACATTATGAGGGGTGTGTGTGTGTGTGTGTGTGTGTGTGTGTGTGTGTGTGTGTGTGTG
>CABHPQ010158246.1:24305-46662 GCA_902168405.1 Peromyscus aztecus | reverse complement strand
CAAAAAAAAAAAAAAGATACTCTGGAAGAGAGATAAAAAAATCACAAGAGTATACAGTGAGCATCCTCCTAGCCCTGATGACAGGCTCCCCAGCCCCCACCCTTGCAGTGACTATGGCCACTGTCTGCTTTTCTTTCGTCAGTGTTTATGAATATAAGTTTCCACATATACAAATGTCTGTCCTTTTTCTGGGCAGCTGATAATTCACTGGATAAGGTTCTGTACCCAGACTTCTTCAATTAGTAGATCTTAGATACTGTTCCATAGATAAAGATCTTTCACAGCACTGCAGTGTGTGCCTTTACACTGTATCCCATCTTTGCAAGGATGAGAAAAGATGCAACAAACATTTCATTACATACATGCCCTGCAAGTGCACCCACACTTGCATGCATATCACACCACACACATAACACACACACACACACACACACACTGTATCAGTCAATACAGTGGGGTGGGTCTCCTGGCTGTACACATTACAGCTGGCCCAGAGCTCAGCCCCCTTCACTCCGTCTGCTCATCCTGAGTCTGCCGTTCCTCAGTTTCATCCACACGTGCGCTTATTAGTACTGCATTCAGGGTTTCCTATTCACAAGAGTTTCTTAATCCAGTTTGCTTTTTTGGGGTCTTAATACCCTCATGGAGTCACTGTGTGTGAAATTATCTTTTACAATGCTGAATCCGAGCAGTTTATAGTTTTCAGTCAATTACTCTCAACCAGCAGAGCTGTGCTCGGGATAACGCCGCGGTTAAATTTCTCACTTCTTGGATCATGAATCCTCGGATATGACTAATCCAATGTCTGGTGAGTGCACATATTCAGATTCACACTCAGACCAAAGACTCCAGGGAAACTTGGAAATTCACACTCAAGAATCCATGTGTTCAGGAAAATTGTAGGGAAAGTGCCAGGATGATAACCTGGATGCCAGTTCCCAGTCCCTAATAAAAAGTTAACTTGAAGCTGTAAGTAGTAGTATGTGTCTTTATCCTAGAAGTGGGGAGGCAAAGACAGGGGGATCAGGAGTTCCAGGCCAGAGATGCCTACCCACTGCCTCGTGTTGCAGGCAGGTGGGTACCACTATGATAAGCAAGTATGTAATGGAGAGATGGGAGAAAAAGCGGAGAGGTTTGTGTGCTGTGGAGTGAGGTGAACTGGAGATGCAGCAGGGGTGAGGAACAGGCTGATGTGTGAGGTCATGGTGCTGTCTAGGCCCATGTTGCTGCCAATGGCCATGTCTGGGTCCATGGCCCTACTATCTGTATTGATGTTTGTAGCTTCTGTTACCACCAAAGGCCATGTGGATATCCGTGGTATGGGTTGACACCCAAAGCCTTGTTGATGTCTGAGGGCCATGCTGAGCTGGCTCTCCCCTTCACATGGAGGAGGGGGGCTGACCAACTCAGTTGCCATCCAGGCCCAGATCCAGGACTTTGAGTTGGCCCACCCCAACATCTAGCCCATCTATGAAGAGGCCAGTCCTACAGAACCATAGCAGCAGGATCTCCACAGTGAGATTTTTTTTTTCTTTTAGAGGGGAGGTTTCAAGGGTGGAGCGCAGATAGGGAAGGACTGGGAAATAAGTGGGGTTGGGGTGCATGATGTAAAATTCCCAAAGAATCAATTAAAAAATATATTTAACAGGTAATGAGTGAGATTGGTGTGCATGATGCAAAATTTTCAAAGAATCAATAAAAAATTATCTTTAAAAAGTTAAAAAAAAAAAAAAAGCTGGCAGGTAGTGGCGCACACTTTTAATCCCAGCACTCGTGAGGCAGAGTCAGGTGGATCTCTGTGAGTTCAAGGCTAACCTGGGCTAAAAAGTAAGTTCCAGGACAGGCTCCAAAGCTACACAGAGAAACCCTATCTCAAAAAACAAAAAACAAAACAAAGAGTTCCAAGCCAACCTGGGTTACAGAGTGAACTCTAGACCAACCTTGGCAATAAAGTTGAGTCTTTAAAAAAAAAAAGTTGTTGGTTTTGTTGTTTTATTTTGTTTTAGGAAATCTTGTAGCAAATCTACTTGTAATTTACTTTTTTAATCTCTTTGGTTAGTTAAAAAAAGTTTCACTAGATTTTGGCTCCATTTTATCAGTTAGCCTTTGCTGTGTAACAAACTGCCTCCCAACATTTAGAGGCTTCATACAACCACCAAGTGTTTGTCATGAATCTGTCAGTCAACTCTTGAGCTGGGCTCAGCTGAGAGGTTCATCTGCTGATCTCTGCCAGGCTCAACCACACATCGGAGATCAACTGCTGCTCAACTGGACGGCTCTCATCTAGAGTGCCTGGTTATCAGGTATGGAAAAATGGACACCTCACAGTTTCATATGTGTGTGGTTGGCAAGTAGTTAACCCATGATTCCACACAGAAATAGCAGCAGAGACTCCAAGAACCCAACAAGAAGAGAGTAAGGCCAGTACCCAAGTACTTTGAGTCCCATTGGGTACTGTCTCAAGTCACAGAAATCCAAGCACAAATTCAAAAGTAGACAAAGAGACTCCATCTCTTGATGGAAGGATCTGGGATGCTGCACTGTGGGGCACAGATGAGAGGACAGGAAGAATGAACAGCCATTTTTATAACTTCCCACACTGACAATTTATAAATTCATCAAGCTGCACAAATATTTTATAAAACGTACAATAGCTTTCAAGCACCCAGAACAATGTCTTTAAACAGGAGTCATATAAATCAAACAACAAAGAGAGAGGCTGCCAGTGCCATAACCTATTGGGTGGTGTTCGGGGACCCTTGCTCTGGAGGTAGAAGGCATCTGAAGGGCTTCCCTCAAAGTCACAATGGCACAGAATGCCATCCATTTGGAACACACAAGACTCAGTCCTGCGCTCTTCAAACAAGCAGTTTTAAGCCTGCACTCTGCACCCCGTCACGTGCCTGTGGGACTGTCAGGAGCAATGCAAAACTCGCTAAGAAGATTTGAAGGAAATGACTGTGTGTCTGCGCCCCGGGCGCGTTCAAGTGCCTGGCATTGCATGAGAAGACCTTGAAGTAGTGAACCAGGCCCAAAGTTCTAAAAGGACTCAAATGCTCAAATAAAAATGACAGATGTGCACAGGAGGCTGCAAGGAAGGCAAAGGCTATGAGCCAGCAAATAGGCAAACAGTGAATGAGGACACAGAGCCCTGGACTGCCCTCTGGCCAGCAACTGTGTATCTTCCAACAAATGGCCGGGGCTGGGCCCCACACTGAATGTCCCTCTACTCCAAGGAAAATGACTCCCCACATATGTCTCTGCTAGGAAAACAGCCCTGTCTGGTAAAAGATGAGCATGCATATATGTGGCCCCATCTAGGCTAAGAGAATCACACTGCCTGCCATCCATAAAAGGCACCAGCCCTCCCACTGCACCACATTTTACATTCAAGGTAAATTGCAAGAACTGTAGCTACAGTTTGTTGAACAGCAACCATACGGCAGAAACTGTGCCAGTCAACCCACCTATATTAAATAATTAGCATTCATGCCACGAGTATGTCCTTGGTGACTTGTGTTGAGTACCTGTTACGTTCTCAACTCCACAGGATGGGCTGCTGAAGCATTTTGGGGGTGTGCCAGGTGTAATGCCTGGACATGGGGCTTTAAGGTCTGGCCACAGCTGCGAATGTGACCTCCCCAAGAGCACCCACCAGGAAGAATACCTGTCCAAAAACTCAAAGCCTACCTGGTTTTCCATTAGGAGCATCTTCCAGGACACTGTGCCCTCCTCTTTGCCCCATCAGGAGAGGTCCTAATGGGTGTAGCAGATTCCAGAGCCTCCCTCCTTCCCACTCCGACTAGCTTTCAACAATCCCCCCACTTGCTCTTCTGAAGCTTGGCACAAGGGCAGGGGTGCCCATTTCTGCTGGCTCTCTCTCTTTCTCCTTCCTTTCCACTTTCATGAGTCTTCAGCAAATTGACCTAATATAAATTCAATAGCTCACTGCCTCTAAACTTCAGCTCTGGCTCTTTATCTGCCTAAAGGGCTCACAGGGCTGCTAACTCGGCACTTGAATAAAATCTAACACTTACACATTCATGCATTCACTTATTCATTCAACAAAAACTTACCAAGCCCTGCCAAATGCCAGGCCCAACATGTAAGCACTGAACAGATGTGACAGAGTTCTTACGCAGGTGGAAACAGTAACACTTATAAAGCAAGGTTACAGGGCCGTATGGGGATTATAGGCAGGCAGTCCAAGACATGATAGCCTGAGTACAGATGGCAAAACTGACTTGATCTGGGTCTCGGAAAAAAGAGTTTCAGATGGAGATGCAGATTTGGGGGACCCTGACTTGCAATAGTTTAGTCCAGCTTCCTTGGCAGGGGGGCTTTGCTCAGATCCAGAGATTCAGGTGAGCCTCCCAGAGCAAGACTAGATGCTCGCCACTTACAGAGGTTTCCCATAGAGCTGCCCATCTCCCCTCCACAAACCACAAAGGACCCTGCTTACATTCTCTGTGTCCTGATACCAGATGAAGAAGGGGTTGTCTGGGAGAGAAAGAAGACTACACTGTAGATGACATCAGTGGCCAAAGGGAAATGGGTGGGGGTGACTAAGTCAGTGACAAGGAAGTAGAGACTGTGTCCAAAAAGATTCACAGGGGAACAGAGGTGGGAGCCAAACTTGGCATAGGGGAGTGGAGAAAGGAAAGACAGCTGAGACAATCGCTGAGAAAACTGGCTGCAAGGAACACCACAGCACCTGGCCTGCCTTTGAGGCTGCGAATAGGGAGGCATAGAGAAATGCTGGGAGGGAAGTGTCTTGGGGCCCAGAGCAACCCTATGTTCCATGACTGGCTGAGAGCATTTGCCCTGCTCAGGGCAGACCAGGATGTCCCTGTGCAATGATGCAACCCAGAAAAAGACGCAGAGGCAAATCTGCAAAGGGAAGAGACATACGGAATCAAGAATGGAAAGGAATGGGTACAAATACCCATAGTCTTTAGGGAATCACAAAGGGCTGGCTGAATCTGCCAAGATGGAGCTATGGCCACATGCAGTGGCCTATCTACCAACAAAGCTCATTAGAAACTCATGCAAGATTTTCACGGAGGCTGGTTACATAAACATCTTATGCCTAGTGTGTCCTGTCAACCCAGATTTTCAAATTAAAGCAAGTGTTTATCACTGGCCTTGTCTATCCCACGAACCAATCAGATCCACTCTGGGAATGTTAGAAACTCTGATAACCAAGTTGATGTACCCAAGTTAAGGCCCAGCTCTAGCAGCAGGCTTCTGTAAGGACAACAGCATTGGGCCAGTTATGTCAATTATTCTCCACAGAGGACTTGCAGGCTTGAAGCTAAACACACACCAAAATGGGGGGATATTAAACAAGACCCCTTTGAGGACTACAGAAGTGAACAGCCCACTGCCCTTACAAGAGCAGTTGGGATACCTGTCCTGGGAAGTCAACGTTGGAAAAGAGAAGTAGCTTGCTATCTTCTCTATGCTTTGCATTCTAATGGTCAGACACTCCTACTGCAACATCTCATAATCACTCACTCTGAATGCCTATAAACTTGAATCTATATCCTGATCCCATATAGCTAAGTGCCCTGTATTAGAAGATAAATCTGACCCATTCATAGCCACGCATCACCTTTGATTCTCTCTCCCTAAAACATCCATAGAACCCCCTGTCTCTGAAGCATCCTCAGTATATTCTGAGGTTCAGCTACTCAGCCCTTCCTCTCCCAAATGCCATAACCTCCATCACCCTGCTGAAAGATGCATCTCACTAGCCTCCCATCCACCGTCTTTTCCTCCCCATCTATTTCCCAGGCACAGACGTGAAAGTGATGCTGTCAAAAAGCAAAGTTGCTCTTGGCACATGAGTGATTAAAACTCACCAGCAGCTCCTGCTGGCCTAGAAGAGCAGCTGCAGGTTGTCCTATGATCCCTCTATGTCTGCAGAGTTTGACCTTCACCTCTTGGCTTCACCACCTACATGGCAGCCCACCCTCCAACTTGATGGTCTAGCCATAACTAAGTGATTTGTTCCTTCAGTGTGCCAAGCTGACTGTTCCCTCACCCCTGCTCCCAGCCTCTAAATGAGGCATTACACTCCCCCTCTCACGGTTTCCCTTGCTGCTTTGTAATTATCTCTCCACTTATCTGCCTCCTTGCAAAGTCCCTGATCATCAAGGAAAGGCACTTGTGATGTTCATCAGTCTTTCCCTCGTTCTGACCCATAAAAAGTCCTCAATAAATGCTTGCTGGGAAAAAAAGCAAGCTTTTTTGAAATGATCAGTTCCCTAAATGTCTGTGAATGCACCCCCAAATGACATGGCGACTTATGCTGCCACAGTTCACCACAAATGCATATATAATTTCCTCTTGACTGAGTACCTTAAGGTTGTTTCCATTCTCTACTGTTAAGCCAAGTCAACTCCCTCTCATACCCAAGCAACTTCCCAATGTAAACACTTGCATCAAGAGTTTCTTAGAGCAAAAAGAGGGGAGACCACTTGCAGGGTCCATGTAGGAATGTGCACAGTCCCAGTGTGCACTTGCCTCTGGTTCTACCCTGGCTCACAGATAACCCCTGGCATGCTTCAGAGCACAGTGCACAGGGCGAAGAGCCTCCCCCGACTCTCCAGAGCCAGCAAGAATCACTGTCTCCACAATCGTCCATTTTACAATGTGCCTAATTATAACTGAATAAATTACTTCTGTCATTCTGCAGAAATACTTAAAATAAATATCTCTCTTTCCTTGAATTAAAATCATCGTCCTTTGTTCCCTGTTTTCTGTTCCATGAAGGAACAGAGCCTGTTGATTAAAGATCATTTATAGGACTTGGTTTTCAATCTATTTGATGATATCACTTTAAAATACCCCAAATATTCAGCTGTGAGAAGGGATAGAAACTACTGGAAATTAGCTCTTTGAGACGCTTTGATGAGAAATGAAGTTGGGATGTAACTTCCAGTGAATGAACATATATTAGAAAAGTCTGTTTTAATAACTACTTGGTTCTTCTCCTTTGAATTTTTTCTCTACTCAACTTCCTATATTTTTCTTGAGATTACAACATAATCCCCTCTGACACACTAAATATTACCTCTCTGTATTGAATGGATGACACTGAGACAGTAACTCACTTGGAGCTAACACAATATGCCAAGCAGACCCAGCTAAGCCAAATATTTGATGAAAGACATACAAACTGAAATTTAGCAAATCAGGAACATTCTGGGAGTTGTGTCCAGAATATCAACCATCACCAAATCTTATACAGTGAAAAAAATGGATGTCCAGAGACATCACGTGGAGATGCTGATGATGGTTCTCTGTCCAGAACACAGCAGACATTTCCAAGAGACATCATGGAAAGAGGATATGATTATCAATCTCCCCTCCCCCACAAACATGGGTAGATGTCATGGGAAAATAAAGGTTTCTCAGTACTGGTCATAACACTTTTAAAGAATTAAAAATCACCCATGAACCACTGTTTATTTGAAGAGCCACAAATTAATTGTGATTTCAACGAAAAAGATCTGGCTGGGAAGATGACTCCGTAGTTAAAGCCCTTGACACACAAGTGTGACGACCAGAGTTCAGATTCCCAGAACCCACATAAATGTCAGGTGGATATATGGCCCACCTGTAATTCCAGTCTTCAACAGATGAGACAGGTTCTCCCAAGACTAGGCTGACTAGGAGACTAGTCTTACAAGTGACTCCTGGGTTTGATTAAGAGGCTTTGCATCAATGAATAAAGTAGAAGAGTAATGGATTGAAAATTATTTCTGTCATCAACTTTGGTCCTTCACAGGTATACACACACACACACACACACACACACACACACACACACACAATGTGAAGGGGCAGAGCATCCACATTGATGAGGGAAGGGAAGACTTTGTATGCTACTAACGAAGCTGACTCTCCCGAGCTCCTCATTTGCATGACTCCCTTTCAAGATCTTCTGTGTTTGCATTTGAGATGTTGCACTCTTACTGCAACACGCTCCTGAGTTGCACAGGGTTCCCAGAAACCTACAGGGACTGCTCCACGCGGATTCCAAAAGAACTTCAGAGATGCTTTTGATGATCAGTGAGAGAGCAGTCCCTGTCATCCTAAGTCCTCTAAAAGGAGAACAGTCTCAGCCAGAACCCAAGGCTTCCCAGAGTGGCCCAGACAAAGCTCTATGACTCCTGGGGTCACTACCCCTCACCTTTTACCCAATGCACCAATGACTGAAAGTCCATTTTCATCCATGGTCAACTTTACCCGTTCTACGACCCCCAACCTAGCACACTGTGTGTAACAAACTTTTCCTGGGGAGACACAACACATATGTCTACTCCCCCCAAATAAAGAACTGACAACAGACCTAAGTACCGATACCACCAAAGTCTGACATGGTGAACCTTGTCACCATGAAGTCTTATTCAGGTTACCTGCAGGAATATGGGTGAGGGGTTAATTATAGGACCAGAAATGATTCAAAGACAGCTGCATCCCCAAAGCCCACCCTAGTGTGTGTGATGCTGCAAACCTGGAGCACACTGCACCGCCTGCCGTCATTGCACTAAGTTAGAGCATGTCATTTTCAGGGGACTCAGTTGGTCTAAGCCTGTCCCAGGAAGCTCACCTGCTCTTTGTTTCTTCTGGGCTGTTCCACTGGTTTCTGTTTCTACTAGACTTGAGGGATTATCTAAGAGTGACTTTCCCTCTTCAGTGTATACTCTGGAGGAGAGCCTTAGTGAATCTGATCAGTTTCAGGAGACTTCCTGAAGCTATTTTTTTGAGTTGTTTACTTCCTGCATTAACCAGATTTTCTGCAGTATTTGCCCCCCCACCCCCGTTAGAACACTCTGCTCTTTCCCCTCCCTATAAACTTGTCTCAAGAAGTTTCCCTTGGGGCTGGAGAGATGGCTTAGTGGTTAAGAGCATCCACTGCTCTTGCAGAGGACCCAGGTTCAATTCCCAGCACCCACATGGTGGCTAACAACTGTCCATAACTCCAGGATCTGACAACCTCATACAGCCATACATGCAGGCAAAAAACCAATGCATATAAAATAAAATAAATAAATTATATTAAAGAAGAAGCTTCCCTCGAAGATGAAAAAGGGTTTAATGTTGGAGAAAACTGCTACACAACACACATTCTGCCTTCAGTCACTCTCTACATATCTTTCCTCCTCCAAGACTCAAAGGGTACCATCTGACCAACAGGAAGAAGCCTTTCCTGGTGATGAACCCCAGATTAAACTGATTGCAGTGTCTCCTGAACTCCACTTCTAGGAGTGTGGTACTTGCCCTGGGTCTCAGTTCTGCCTCCTCCACTGATCAGAATCCTACCATCCCTCCATCTCCCAACTAGAAACATGAAACAGTATCACATACCTCATAAAATGGAAATGAGGAAAACCCCGCTGCACAATAGAATCACAGCATCATCTTCATCATCTTTCTACATATCTCCTAGTCAAAAATTCCTCAAACTCTCTCTCTCCATTCCCCTTCCCACCCCCACCCCCACCCCTGTACACACACAGAGACCAAGGGCCTTTTCGTGACAGAGATGGAAACTTGTGTCCAGAGCCTGACACTCCATAAACGTCTGCTGAGCAGAAAAAGAAATTAAGTGATATGCATACTCTGAGCAACACAATCTTCAAGCATTGTGTTTGCTAACACTTTAAGTCTAGGTGGGAGAATTTTATGGAAAGAGGAAGCCGATGGAGGTGGGGGCACAGTAAGGTAGCTCTACAGCATATTTCTCTGTATATTCCTGGAGCCTCTGTCTCCATCATGGGCCTGCAGAAGCCCAAACTTGCCAGATGTCTTCCAAAGATGCCCACAAGGACAGTTCCATTAGCTTCCTCAGCTTGTGGAGTGACCTCCGAGAGGCCTGCAGGAGATATTCTTTCCATCTGCTGTAAAGCACAGCAAGAGCACAGGACCAGAACTCTCATCTTCGGCCATAAACACATGCACACTTGGACCAGCTAGATACCTTCTGGCACAGTAGACACCATGAGCAACTCCATGTCCATGAGAAGAGGTTACATCTACAAACTGTTTCATCCAGGACCCATGGCAATGGCTCAGTGGATAAAGCACATGCCAAGCAAGAGTAAGAGTCTAAGTGCAAGTCCCCAGATTCCATGTACATGCAGAGTGTGTGTGGTAGTTGGCCAGTAATGCTAGCACTCGGAAGGCAGAGACAGGAGAGGTTAGTCAAAACCACAAACTCTGGGTTCAACTGACAGACCCTGCCTCAATGAATATAGTGGAGAGTGTTCAAGGAAAACTTCCAGTGTCAGCCTCAGGCCTCTGCATATATGCATGTACACCAACACACATGTCTGAACAGCATGTAAACAGACATACATACGTGCACACCATACACACAAGACATGCAAAAGAAAAAAAATGTCTTGTGACAAAGGACTGTCTTTTGTAGCTCCAGTGGCTGTGATCAATTCCCAAACACCATCTAAAGGTGAAGATCACTGATACTTTTCATACCACAAGCTGCCAGGGGAAGATCTGCCTCCATGTTCAACAGTATCCACACACAACCCCCACCCCCAGCTCTGTTGAACACACATGTCCTATAAGATAGCTCATTCATGCACACCTCACTGTCCTGGCACATCTGTCATCCTGCCTGGAATGCGTTCTCACCAACCCACCATCCCATTCCTGGCAAGAGCTATCCCCCTGGGATCATTGCTACGTCTGTCTTCTAAATTCATCCTCACCCTCCAAGTTCATCTGAATTCCCCTTTTTCTTGTCATATGCGCCTTAGTCCTTTTATTCATGAATCTCTTAACCACCATATTTTATCATTTCCATAACCCTAGGGGCCAGCACAGGTGCAAACAGCAGGTGCTCCACACATGGCTGATAAATGAAGGAATCACCAATAATCTTCTCCTGAGGTCAATGACTTATATTCCTCATAACTGAAAATCAGGAGAGTCCACATTAAAGGGTACATTTCCACAGCCTCTTGAAAGTGGGAAGCACTAGTAGTACCAGGCCCAAGATCCTTCATGGCAACAGCTGAGTGGAGCCAAGGAGTGTTGCCTTCCAGCTGGTCACACCATGTCTATGTCAGCCAGAGCACCCATGGAACACAGAAACTCTCAGATGGAGCTCTAGATAGCACCATGGTGAGTGGCAACAGTCCATGGTAACCAATCCCTGCCTTCTGCTGTAGTGTCTGTAGGACCAGCGCTGCCTTTCCCAGAAGGCTCTGCTGTCCTGTCTGATGTCATGACCCTTACTACTCTGCTCCACTTAGTCCCTTAGTTCTTTAAGAGAACACGTATCCCTTGGCTGGTGATGGTGGTAAGCACCCACACAGCGGCTGAGACAGAAGGATCATGAGTTCAAGACTATTCTGGGCTAGATAGTGAGACCATGTCCTGACGAGAAGGAGGAGGAGGAGAAGAAGTAGGAGTATGAGGAGGAGGGGGAGGGGGAGGGGGAGGGGGAGGAGGAGGAGGAGAAGGAGAAGGAGGAAGATAGACCAGCAAGGTGGCTCAGTAGGCGATGGCACTTGCCACCAAGCCTGGCAATTTGAATTTCATCCCTGAAACCCACATGATGGAAGGAGAGAAAAAAAAAAAAACTTCCTCAAACCATGCTCTAACCTCCACATATACACATGGCATCTGTGTACCCCAACACACACACACACACACACACACACACACACACACACACACACACACCTACAATAAATAAATAAATATAACAATTCTTTAAAAACAAGAAAAAGAGCATGTGTTACTACACTATGGGTCATGAGCATTATCCCCAAAACTACGCTGGTTATTTTTGCAGAAGCCATAAAGAGTATGACGACTTGCCGTTGCTGTCGTCATTGTTGCTGCTGCTGTTGTTGTTGTTGTTGAAAAGTTATCCACGCAGAGCCACTCTGCATGTGCAGTCACAGCACCGGCGGCGGAGCATCGGCATCCTACAAAAGGCACTGTCTGCTACATTTTTTTTTTTTTTTGCAGGCAAGGAAAACAAGTCAGTGGAAGTGAAGAAATAGATAGGTTTTACTCTCACCTCCGAGATTGCAAGATCTCAGCACTGTCTGCGCAAGATATCTTTAAAGTGCCCAAGGTAGGTCAGGGATTTTTTTAAAAAAATATTTGTGCATTATTCTTACTTCTGTGAGACAAATTAATGCTGCAGAATAACCAGGGGAAGATAGGGGAAAAAATCTTGATTCATGTTCTCTTGGAATGCAGTTTGCTGTAATTGTTTTCTCATGTAATTACATATATTACCAATGTAATTACAAATAATACACGTGTTTGATTTGTGCAATTATAGAATAGTATATAATTTTTAAATGTGCAGCATTTCTTTCTCCACAAGATCCCTTTGTGAAAGAAATGATTTATCGTCTCTAAAAATATGCCCCGGTGTATTATGGTTCAATAAAGGAAAAATTAGTAAATATTTGCATTACTTTTGAATTTCACCAAAATAAACTCTGTCATGAAAATTTGGGTTTAAGAAGTCTCATTATCTGCTTGGGAAAACTGCTTGCACAGGGCTAAATCGACCCACTGGAGAAAAGCCAACGAAACAATATGATTACCAAGAATGGTAATTATAGGGAACCTACTATGATCAAGACCCGGTCCAAGGAGGCATGTGTGAAAGCCTGGGGTTGGAGAAACCCCTTTGTGGACTCGAGAAGAGCCACCTTGTGTCAAGTGGAATACTCAGATGACAAGTCTGGCTCTGTCCCTGTCAGCTACATGTCCTTGAGCTACGAGGGAACCTCACAGAACTTTCATATAGTGGAAGTAATATACTGCCTTGCTCATAACTTGGATTAAATGAGCTAGCCCCCACAAAAGGTGCTAGTATAGTCTCAGTGAGCAGACCCATCAAACAGTGGGAGCCTCCCACTGTGACTAACACATCATGACCCACACTTTCCACTGTTGTATTTTTTTTTTCTACAAGATCACAATTCACCTGACCTGCCACATAACACCTGTAATGTTGTGCTTTCTTAGTCTCTCATGACAACAACTGGACTCGTTTAAGTAGCAAAAGAATAGTAAAGGGTCTGGGGAAGTACTATATGAACATCTTTGAGATGTGGAGAGGAATGCGGACTCCTAGAATAAAATCTAAAGTGAATTTGCAGATAATCCCTGACTAACAAGTGACCTACACTTAGGTTTCACTGGGTCTGTGCAAAAGAATAATTTGAAAACTTAACCAGCATTTCAAAGAACGAGATTTCTAACCAGACTGCTGAACTCATACATTCTCTTGAACACAGAAAGTTCTGGCAAGACTGAATACAAAATTGTTCACAGCCACAACTGCCTGAAGCCAAGGAGTGCCATCTCCCAATCAGCCACATCCTGAAGGCTGCCCTCCCCAGTGCCTGTGATCCATATCAGCTACGGAACCACTGGAAACACCAAAGCTCTGAGATGGACCTCTAGACAACACCAAAGTGGCCAGTAACGCCTGTGATATGTGGCCCCAACTGGACCTTCAACTCAGCATTCCTCAGAAAGCACAGCCTCACTTGTCCTGGCCTCAGAGTCTTCCACTGCTGGACCTTTCTCAGCCTCAGCAAGAGAAGGCACTGGGGGGGGGGGGGTAGGGCAGACTACCACAGCAGTGGCTAAATGGAATGCTCTTCCTCTAGAGAGGAAGGCAGCCATGTCTATCAATGGTCTGAGTGTCCTAAAGAATCTCCATCTAAATAATCAAAATCACAAACTGGACCTCGGTACCTCAATGGAGTGAAGAGGACGTAGCCACTAAGGTATGGGACAGAAATGTCCCAATATGGCAAGATCATAACGTATTTCAAGGAAAAGAAAAGCACATGAGGGGAGAGGGAAAGGGCAGGAGAGGAGTGGGGAGGGGAGGGAAGAAGGCAGAGGAGGCAAAAAAAAGAAAAAGAAAAACTCTTCTGATGAGAAAACTGAGTATCCAGAAGTTTTAGGCACACACCTAAGAAGTGAGAATTGACTCCAGGAACTCTGGGTCCAGGTGTGAATAACTAAAGCACACAATCTTACTTTTTGAGTTACTTCAACCAACGGAGACTTCAAAATGTTAAACACCAAGAATCTGAAGACTAGGGAATACAGGAATTATAACCACAACACATCAGCAAGGAGAACCTGCCTGATGGGATCTACCACCTGGTCGAGTAAGATTCCCTACAAAGGATTTGAGCTTCCTGGATACAGCTTCACACATTGCATTCTGGAGTCACTGTTCATTGTGGAAGCAGCTTTTTCATCAAATGCCAAAAGTGTTCAGGAAAAGCCTGTATCCTATTCACGTTAAACAACAGATTCAAAGACTAAGAAAATGCATGTTTGACAACATTGCATGAATTACCCAACAGAGATGAAAAAGAAATGCAATGGAGCATGAAGGTGCCTAACTCAATACTGTAAGGTCGCTGATGAAATTTTTGCTTTTGTCTTTTTATTCCTTTAAGTGAATTTGAATTCATAGCTTAAAATGATATATAACTATCTGACAAAATTAAGACACATAGGTGAGTCCAACACAAGTGAGGAACATGAGTTAGGCATTCTGCCCTGATTTAAAACCAAAGGTAGGGGTGGGGGTGCATCTCGGGAAAACCTGGTGCAAGGGAAACTCCCACAAATCTACAAGAGTGACCCCAGCTAAGACTCCTAGCAACAGTGGACACGTAGCCTGAACTGGCCATCTCCTGTGATCAGATTGGTGACTACCCCAATTGTCATCAGAGAGCCTTCATCCAGTAACTAAAGGAAACAGATGCAGAGACCCACAGCCAAACATTAGGCCAAGCTTGAGGAATCCTGCTAAAAAGGAGAAAGGATTGTATGAGTCAGAGGGGTCAAGGACATCACAAGAAAACCCACAGAAACAACTAGCCTGGGCTCATAGGAGCTCACAGTCTAAACTAACAACCAGGGAGCCTGCCTGGTACTGACCTAGAAGATACTCTACATGTATGTGACAGTTGTGTAGCTTGGTCTACTTGTGGGACTCCTAACAATGGGAGCAGGGGCTGTCCCTAATACTTTGGCTGGCTCTTGAGACCCTTTTCCTCATACTTAATTACCTTGCTCATCCTTAATACAAGGGGAGGAGCTTAGTCTTACTGCAACTTTAAATGCCACGCTTTGTTGATACCCATGGGAGGCCTGCCCATTTCTGAACAGAAACAGAGGAGTGGGCTGTGGGGGAGGCAGAAGGGAGGCATGGTGAGTGAAACAATTTATAAATAAATAAATAAATAAATAAACTAAAACCAAAGGTCTATCTTAGTGTAACTTAGCCTGCCAAGTTACTCTGTCCCCTGACAGACCATGTGAGGTTCCTACAATGCCTTCCATCCCGTTATATTCTCAGTGTGGGCAGCAAAGTCTTCAGCACATAGTAGGTACACAATCAACCCGTGCTAAGTAAGCACATCCACAACACCTTATGTTTCCCTTCATCTGTTCCTGCTCGGGAACTGTCAATTCAGTTGGTGACATGGGTGACTGATATCTCCTGGAAGAGTCCATACGATTAATTACCCTTGTAACCTCAGAAATCATATTTGAAATCAAATCTGCACAAGTGACAAGTGGGGGACATAAAAAATGGCACTCTCCCCAGCCTCTTAATTACACTCTATATATCAAACCTCTCCCAAGCTCTGAAAATGTCCCATTTAACATTCTGCACTTGGCTCTCAATTCCAACACCTGAAATAGAGATCGTATTACTTAAACATTTCCCTGATTTTTTTTCACTTCTCTGTTTCCTATTTTTTACCCCTCAGTCATGTTTTATCTACTCCCCATTTCTCTCTCATACTGTTATTCACTGGCCAAGAAAATGTAGAGAAAGGCTCAGAGTTCTTTAAAATCAGATACCATCATTGTCCTAAGAATAAGGGGCATTTACCTCATGGCAAACGTGAGCTGAGTAGAGAGAGGATACTGAGGACTCACAGAAGCATTGCTCAGGATGTCCCTCTCTAGGAAGCTTCACACAGTCACATGGACACTGGATACTCATTTGTAAAGCAAAATTGCAACTGTGTCTACCAAGTAACAGGGAGTGTGTGTGTGCATGTATGAGAGTGTCTCTCCCTCCCTCCTCCCCACCGTCTCTCTCTGTGTGTACAGAACATATAGAAACTTACATGCTCATAGGAAATGTAAAAAAAATGTATATATGACAGTAAAAACTGTACACATGACAGCCAACAATAATTATCTGTAGAAGCTGGACAGAAGCAAGGCTCATCTGAGTGCTTGCTGTATAAGCATGAACTAGAGTTCAGATCCCAGAACCCTTGTAAAAAACCAAACATGGTTTCACATATGCCTGTAACTCCAGCAGTGAAGGAGGTAAGACAGAAGCTGTGGCTTGTTAGCCGCCAGCCTAGCTGAAAAACACAAAATTCAGTTCCACAAGATACCCTGCCCTCAAAGGAACAAGGTGGAGAGGAACAGAGGGCACCCCACCCCTCTGCTGGCCTCCAAAGGTATGCACAGTTGTGTACACCCACACACACATACAAACTCACCTCTCACATACACGGAATAAATAATAATAATTAGCCATGCATGGGATAAAATGGAAAAGCCAGTGGGCTAAAGAGACAAAGACATCCTTATTTTCTATAAGGTCAGGAAAGGTAGATTGGCCATGATTGAACAAATGTAGCTTAGATAAATTAAGTGACAGAATGGTGGATGAAGTGTTTTCATGTTTATCTTACTTTCTTCAAATAAGTAAGTTGATATGCCGATGTGTGTGTCTGTGTAAAGGTCAGCTCCATGCCTTTAAGACTAAAAGTAAACACAGACAAGACATGAACATGTATTGAAAAGCCACAGTAAGGTCTAATGCCTTAAAGCTGACTTTGGCGATTCTACCTGTGCAGTGAGCCTGCCAAAGCCATGAATCACTCCCCAGAGCCTCTTCCCCAGCCCATGGCTCCCAGATCCCATTATTTTACTATTACCCTTTCGTGTCTCTTGCTCCTCTTTGGTTGACTTCTCCTCACTGGAAACACCTTCTGGCCAGCTGCCCCAGGAAGGTGCTTTTAGCCGCGTGTGGTGGGAAATGCAGCTGAGGTGACTTAAGACACTGAAAAGTTTTCTAGGTGCATACCCCCAGAAGGGTTGAAGGTGTATGAGCTCCCAGGGCCAATAATCCAGATTGTCTCTTTGTTCTGTTTGTGCAGCTCAGCATCATCCTGAGCTGACCCCTCCTCACACACATACAGATTAAATGGGTACGATACCAAGATCCACACTGTGTAATTTTACCAGGAAGAAGAGGGCTGACTCGGTTTCCCTCTCCACTATCCACTGGTCCAGACAGGCTCACTGCAACTTCTATGCTCAGAAAAGTGAGAGAGCTGATTGGTTCAATAATCCAGCCCTAAGCCAACCCCTGTGGCCAGGAAAGATAGATTGGCTGTGGTTGAGTAAGTGAAGCTCAGGTATTGGAGAAGGGGGGCTGATCTCTTGTTACGGCAGAAGAGAAATGTGGGTGCAACTGAGAGAAAGTTCATGGGCATTGTGGCTCCTGCTGTACTCATGTTCTACAGGAAGGATCTGACCCAGACTTCATTCTCACAACATCTGCCTGCTGATGATGTAATGCCAAATCTACCCTTCATCAGCCGCCACACCACATGAACATGCATGTGCACACACACAGAGACGTGCTCTTTTCTTCTATGTGTGCATGTCTATATGTACGTGTGTGAGGGTAGTATATGTGTGTACATATGTGTACATATAAGTGAGCCTGGTGTGTGCACATGCACAGGTCAATGTCAGATATCTTTCTCAGTGGCTCTCTGCCTTCTTTTTGGAGATAGAGTCTGTCACTGAGCCTGTAACCCAGAGATTTGGCTAGACTGTCTGAGCAAGCTCTGGGGCTAGGCCTGTTTCTATCACCAAACTTCCACCCATTGCCAAGATGACTGGTGGACAGGCTGTGCCTGGATTTCACATGGGTTCTGGAGATGGAAACCCAGATCTCCATGTGTGCATGGCAGGTACTACATCCACTGAGTCATCTCTCCAGTCCCAGAATCACTCTTGCTTGTTCTGAACATTCCACACTCTTCCCTGCACTTACATTGCTGATGAGGGACGTGACCTTTCAAACCCACCTTTTACCAGTCACAACAGCAATTATTTTTAAAAGCAAGTTAAATGATGTCACTCACCTACAGAGAACATTCCCATGGCTTTCTGTGGCCCTCAGGACTCTTTGGTGACACCCAATAGCAGGACCTTCCAGAGTGAGTTGGAAGCCATGCCTGGATCTCCAGCCTCATTTCCATCCTCTATCCCAGCCTTCCCTGCTCACTGACAGGTCCTTGAGCCTGCCAGACTAAGCCACAGTTCTGCATCTTTATGCAATTGCTTCTGGTTCTCATTTTCTTGTGCTTCATGATGATGAAATCTTGGTTGTACTCTCAGACCAAGATCCCCTAACTCAGTCCACCCTCAATAGAGGGGATCAGTCCTTCATCTGTGTCACCTCCTGACCCAGAGAATCCTTAAAATGGGGACAGACTGCCGTTCTCTATCTACCTTTTATTCTAGTTTGACTTCATTTCTGCTCATACTCACCACAGACAAAACATTAACGAATGGGAAGGGGGAGATCAAAGAAAGAAATGAGATAAACAAGGAGAGAGATACTCATCCTTCCTCAAATAATGGAATGTAGTTTCAGACAATGCAGCTCTCCTGAACGCCTTGCTAAGAGTCATGTGCCACGCCACCTCTATTCGGGTACCTGGCTTCATTTGTTTAAGGGGTTGAATAAAAAGATTATAGTGATCAGTCACGGTGATTTCAATGGGATTGAATTGCTAGGGAGGCTGGGAACAAGCTCAGTACTGAGGAGACAAGGGATAAAGGAATTAAGCAGGACACACGAGGTTCACAGGCTCTGGAGCACAGTCAGCCCCTCAGAAACAGGTAACTTGTGGAGTTACTTCCAGAGATGGTTCCACCTCCGCATGCTCAGAGCTGTGGAGGAAGGAAAGAGCACCCATCTCTGCTCTCCTGCAGGAGGGGCAGCCCTCATAACTAGCTTTTAAAACTTACATTAGGGGAGGGAGTTAAATAAATAAATAAATAAATAAATAAACAAACAGAACTTACACTAATTCTCACTCCTTATAAATGATCAAGCTGAGCCCTCAGCACACGACTTGACCACATGATGGAGCCGAGTCACTCACCAGGCTCCCCTCTGCAGAAGCAACACCTCTGCTGTCACCATCCCTCTGAGGAAGCTCTTCAAAACCTCTTGCTCTGAGACCATCACATGTTCCCTGTGCTGCACCCATGCACCAGTGAACGTGACTGAGGCCGGAGTGTACTTCTCAGGCCTCCATGCAGGGAAAGGGCCTGTCAGGGAACTTCCCTTTACCCCTGTCTCAGGAACAGTAAAGGTCTTATTTTCTATGGGCACTGAAGCCTGGCAACATCCACCTCACAGACAAGGAAACTGAGAGCCAAGTGAGGAAGACGAACCATCATATGGTCCAGTGTCAGACACACACCTGTGCCATGAGAAAGCTGGGGTACCAGTCCTCCTGTCCCTGGATCACTGTCCAGGGCCACTTGTTGAGAGATGCTTGTGGGAGTGGGAGAGGGGTGTGTTCTTTCTGGTTTTGAAGAGATCCAGTTGGGAATCAATCTGCCAATCTCCTGGTCACACTGCCCAGGGAATGCCCCCTAAGGATGCAGGCAGGCACCCCATATCTTCTACAACACTATCAGTAACACCGGGGCTCTGTTCCTCAACACCGGGGCAATAGATCCCTCCTTTCTCAACCTCAAGTTTTCTACCTGTAAAATGGCAGGAGTATTGCTCTTCCGAGCCAATTGCCTTTATTTTGCAGAGTAATGTCTGGCAGAGCCTCAGGAAGGATCCCAGCCATGAAGAATGGCTGTCTCCTTTCTCCTTCTCATCTCCACCAACTCCAGCCTTCCCACACAAAGGGAGATGATGTCGACTCGCCTGCCCTTTGACAGAGCACATTCTGGTTCATGGCATTGTAATCCGGCTGCAGAGTACCTCTTCCCTGTAATACACTCAGCAACATGGATAATGACCCTCAAAATATTCCTTTCTAGATAGAGAAGGGGAGATGCTTTGAGCGTGAAAGAGACAATTCATGGCCCCGAGGCATGTTTAACACTGCTGCTGCTGTGGTTTATTGCACCCAGGTCAAGGCCTCCTTGGTGAAGATGGCTTCATTCCTAATCTGATTCCACCCAGCACTGCTATGCATATTGCTGGGCCACTAGCCACAGATCCATAGAGGAGCTATCCCCCTGCCTTCCCTCCCTTGCATGAAAAATCCCATCCCCAATCCCCTGCAGGAAGCAGAGCTGCCTGGTGCAACCCGCCAGCCAACCCAGCAATGCAGCCTCAGCCGAGAGACAAGTGCTTATGTGTAAGTAAGAAGTCCTCAGAATACCAACTAGCTGGGAGGTCCCCCATGCCAGGAATCCCCCACAAGGGCCATTTGTTTGGTGTCCTGGGAAAACTGTACAGCAATTGAGACCTCATGGAGGCAGCCAGCATGGATCTGAGAGAAGGTGACCATACTGAGGCTGACCAGACTGGGTTACCAACACACAGTGAGGGCTGATGATTATACCTGCTATGTGTAGAGTGAATAACAGGCCCAGAGGGGAACACTCTGTCATACACAGAGGCATAAGAAAAATAAAAAATCAGACAGGTTCTGTCTAGGACAGAGTTGAGCATCTCACACACAGTATCCTATTGATTATTCTGAGTAGACCAGCACAAGCCTGCTGGTCCCATTTTGCTGGTAAATGAACTGAAGCCCAAAGGACACCAACAATCTGATTGTAACACAAATCCAATTCACAGGTAAGCCCACACCAGCTACCCATCAGGTCCACCTTTTGAGGACAAGATTTTAGGGGAAAGTCCAATGCTCCCTTATACAGGGTTTAATGTAATCCAAGATATACTATGTTTAGAAGCCATAATCGTGGTTACTTTTGGGTTATAAGGAGAGGTTACACCTAGGCAGGGCTTTACAGATATTTAAGACACTGATCCAGGGGCCAGTGAGATGGCTCACTGGGTAAAGGTGATTGCCACTAAGTCTGAGGACCAGAATTTGAATCCCTAGAACCCATGTAGTAAAAGGAGAGGACAGACTCTCACAAGTTGTCCTCTAACTTGCACGCACAGGTTTGTCACACACGTCACACACATGACTAAGCAAGTAAATAAAATACTTTTTTACTTGTAAAACCTCGGTCCAATTCTGCTCCACAGCCTTAGCGTGAGGTTTATGGGAAGGTCGCTTTGTGATGACAGTTAACGAAGAAGGACACTTGGTAACTGACTTATTTGCTCTTTTTCCTCCTCTTCCTCCTCCTTCCTTCCTCCTGTTCCTTCTCTATCTCTTCTCCTAGTTCTCCTCCATTTTATGGTGACAAGACCTCACCATACAGCTCAAGCTTGCCTCAAACTCTCGGTCATCCAGCCTCATACTCCCAAATACTGGGATTACAGGCATGTACCATCACACCAGAACCAGTTTATTGCTGTATGTACTATCACCGATAGACAGATCTGAAAACCATGGGCCTCTGGCCAGCTTCCCACTTTATAATATTTTACTGAATTACAGCCAAGTCCCTTTGTTTACACTTTTTTCTGTGGCTACTAATCTGACCCTTCATGGGAAATTGTTGCTGAGTCCTGTGACACTCTGTTTACGGAACACAGAACTTGATAAATCTGTCTTTTGACTTATGGTCTCCTTAGCTAAACTTGCAAATGAGTTTGCAGACTTTAAGGACACATCAAGTAGCATGAAAGAGGAAGAGCTTTGGGTTCATTAAATAATCTCTAAGTTAGAGATGGGAGAGATGACTCAGTCAATAAAGTGCTTGCCATGCAAGCACAAAGACCTAAGTTGGATCCCCAGAACACACATAAAAACCCTAGGCATAGGGCCTAGGGAGGATGCCTTACTCAGGAAATTGCCTGCCATACAAGTACAAGGACTGGAATTTGAATCCCCAAAACCTACATAATAGCCAGACATGGCAGTACATGGACATCAGTGCTGCGGTAGCAGAGACAGGGCACTATATCTCTTTGGCCAGCCAGCCTAGCTGAATGGTGAGCTCCTGGTTCAGTGAGAGACCCTGCCTCAAAAATTAACATGGAAAATAACTTAGGATAATTCCTGACACTAATCTCTGGCCTCTCATGCATTCTCTCTCATTCTCTCTCTCTCTCTCTCTCTCTCTCTCTCTCTCTCTCTCTCTCTCT
>CABHPQ010158246.1:0-24295 GCA_902168405.1 Peromyscus aztecus | reverse complement strand
TCTCTCTCTCTCTCTCTCTCTCTCTCACACACACACACACACACACACACACACACACACACACACGAGCATACACATGTGCCTGCATAAACACAAAAACAACACACAGAAGAATTGTAAGTTAGCTTATAAAAGCACATGAGCCACTGAGAAGTTTAGGAGGGAAGTCAGAGAGAGAATTAAGACCAAAGAGAATGACAGGTATTTCAGAAATCACCCACTGTGGCTCCATGCACAATTACTAAGATTGGGCTACAACCTGGATTCTGAGTCTTCTGGATGCTCTTGCAAAACTGCACCACAGGCAGCACAAACCAAATGTTCATGGTGTCAGGACACAATGCCAAGCTTCCACACTCCCAACAGCATGCCCAGAGATCCTCAACCCTGCGCACAACCCAAAGCTGGCTGCTCTTGATAAAAAGCACCTTTACCCCATTTTTGCTGCAAAAAGGCAACTCATTTTTTGCTCTGATGGACATAAAATCCCCTCAGGAGCCTGCCCCTTGCCAACTGCCATGTGGCACTGCCCACTCCCATCTGGGCGGCTGGCACAGACCCCGGCAAGCTGAGCAGGAGGCCCCAGGAGGGTCCTCAGATCACGGCTCCATCACAATGACCTACTTGGGATTAGAACAACATTTTAGAGTGTAACTATGTTTTATGGGTCATAAATATTGCACAGATGTTTCTTATTTACACAGACGTGGTAGGTTATTACTGCCACATTACCATGCTAATATGGTGACTCCTGCTTTGGAAACTGGAGGACAGGAAGCAGGGAGATGTAATTAAATAACCATGCTACACATGGGGGAGGGGGGTGATAAAACCAGACAAAACAGAAACACATACTGAGACTCTTAGTTTTACTCCATAAATGGCACTTGATGTCAGGAGTTGAAACTTTTATAAGACATCGTTTGTGGGCATGAGAGGGCAATGGATTAGATAATGATGACAGTTGCAACAGCTGGCATTGGACGCATGCTCTACACTTCATCTATGTGTTGACTCTCGTAATCCCATATCAGTTTTATGAAGTGGCTCTTGTCATTATATCCCTTTGACATATAAGAAAATCAAGGCACAAGCCAGAAATCTACAGGTGACAGAGCCAACATCTCACTCCAAATCACTTTTTCCCTTCCTAACCGTGATACCATGAGCAGAAAACTTAGAGCAGCCATGGGCTTCTGCAGAAGCAAAATCTATTTTGTGTTCTCCCAGCCCGGGTCACTGAAGTGTTCATCAAGCAATGTCCCAAAGCAACCTCAGCAGTCCCTGGGGAGCATGACCTTGCCTCTCTGCAAGGGCAGATGTGCATGGGCAGTCTCCCATGGTCCCTTACTCCAGAAGCAGCGAGGATAGAAGTCATGGGATTCTAGTCTGGGGCTGCCATGTTCTACCTGCCTCCCCTCCTATCACTGGAGCTCAGTATGTATGGTTCCCACCACACCAAAGGGCTTAGCTTTTTATGATGGCCACTGGATACCAGCTCAGTCCAGGCAGCAATACTTCCCCTCCCTTAAGCACAGCCAAGGGTCAGGGCTGCCAGAAACATCCCTGACTAGAGGCAAGTGGACTACTCACCACCCCACCAACGGCAGACCCTTGCAGCAGCAACTTAAATCTGCCATCTCTGCATAGGGACAGCCAGGCACTTTCTAGACAGCAATCAAAAAAGGAATTTTATTTGTCTCTTTTGCTTTCCAGGGGATACACAAGCCAGTAAGAAAAGAAAGACATTGAGATAAGTGATGGCACTAACCAACGAACATCACGAGAAAACGGGAACAACAAAGAAGAAATAACTGGATAGAAATTACAAAGGAGGGGGAGGAGAGTCTGGAGATATGGCTCTCAGAGATGGGTCTGCCGGTGCCGCTCTTCCAGAGGACCTGAGTTTGGTTCCCAGCACCCAAGACGAGCAGCTCACAACCTCCTATAACTGGTTCCAGTGGATCTGACATCCTCTTCTGTCCTCTGTGGGTACCTGCACATCTGGCATACACTCACACAGGCATACAGACAGACCACACACACACACACACACACACAAACACACATAGACACACACACACAAATAAAAGTAATGATATATCCAAAATGAAGAATAGATAGAACACAGAGTAAAAGCCCTGAGGTAGTCACAGGTTGCCCTAAAAGAGAAAGACACCCACTGCGGTAAGAACAGGGGCTAGTGGCCCTTCTTTATGAACAGCCAGGCTACGGTCACAGGCCATTTGGTTTTCACTGTAGATACTCAGTTCCACTGCCCTAACATGAAAGCAGCCACAGATGATGCAGAAGCAAATGGCAATGAGCTGGAATGTTCCAATTTTTACAGACATTGAAATTAAAGTTCATATAATCTTCATAACCCCTGAGGACAGAAACACTGTTCTTCGTTCTCATGTAATACAAAAACAGGCAACAGGTCAGACTGGGTTCCCCAGGATGCAGTCTGCTATCCCTGGGTTAACCCCAATCAATTAAGTGAACGGCAGAAGTGGGGTCGGGGGACATTACCAGGAGCTCGCTCTACCAGGCAGAAGGCAGTGGTTTGGGCTGAGAGCTTTGCATCAGAGTGAAGAGCAGGACAACTTGAAATGGGGAGGGGTCTGCTCTGATGTAAGCTTTCAAAAATTCCTCTGGCAGTTGTGTGGCAGCTCTGATGATGCCATCAGCTTCCTTTAAAACGTGTCAATAGGGAGCAGAACAGTGTCCCCTTGATTAAGGAGTCTGGAGCAAGCCATCCTCCTTTCACAAGCTCTATGGATCTGTTGATTTCTCTGCATTTGACTCACTGGAGGTTTTTATGTTTCCCCAATGTTGATTCTCTGACCCTGATTTTAAAGATTTCGCACTTCCCTCTCTCACTAAACTTGGCCTTGGGAGAATGAAGTTGGGAGATACATTTCCAGCATTTCATGCGTGTCCTTTCATTTCATTTCCCTTCCCAATTGAAGCCATCTGACCAGTAACCAATTGCGGCTAAACAGTCAACACTTTCCATTCCTCTGACAGCCTCCATCTTTGCCTCGAACAGATTACCACGAGTACCTGCATTTTCACATTTCCATTTTCCACTCATCTTTATCCTAAAGAGAAAACGGAAAGAATTCCAATCACAGCTGTGCAGACAAAGGTGGAAGGAGAGAAAAACTGGCCTTGTAGTTGGCAGATATCAGCGTACAATGGCTTCAATTGGTTTTGTAAAGTCCAAATTCAATGCTACGGGGGAGACATGAATGAACAGTGGAGAAAAGTACAGCTCTTACCAATTCTTCCCTGTATGAGAGAAAAGAGACTCAGCTCTTAGCTGAACCCCTTCCTACTTTGTCTCCAGTCCCATGAATTTCAACATCCGCTCTGGAGCCTCATTTGACCTTTGTACCCATTTATGCTACACCTTGATATCTTGATATTCAGCCTAGACTGTTGGTCCAGCCCCAGTTAAGCCCCTCCCCCAGCAGACAGGAAGTGCCGCCATGTCAGTCAACCTGACAAAACCTTTACTCTCAATGACTGTTGACATCTTTAAAATCCAACAATTTTGAACCCTTGTGAGAGTGGAGCAGATTCAAGCTTCTTTCTGACTCTCTATTTCTTTTTTGTTCCAAGAAATACCGTCTACTTCTGGGTTATAGTGATGCCAAGAGGAAGTCACATATTTCAAAGCCTTCATAAAATACCTAAGTAACTTCAGCAAGTATATCAGGATACTCCACTCCCCTCTTTCCGTCTTCTAGTTAAATTTCAACCTTTCTTATACCTAAAGAAGCAAAACCTTTTGTAGCAAGGGTCTAAAGTATGCTAAAGGAGGTTTTGAGATGTGAGTCTAAGGAAGGAAGGCTCCAAGAAGACCCCCAATGAATACCCCAGAGCATTTATAATATGTCTAATACCCTTCCCTTCAGTGTGGGAAGGACTAAGAGCTAGTTTCTAACAAGTAGACATGATGAAAGTGATGGGGTATCTTCTGTTACTTTGGGGTGGAGTATAAAGCCAGATACTATGCTGGGAAGATCCTTACAGCAAGAAACTGAAGATCACTTCTAGCTAACAGCCCCAAGGATCCAAGGCCCTCAATCCAGAAACCTACAAAAGAAATTAATATAGCCATCAACTCCCAGAACACAAAACCAATTCCTTCCCCAGTACCTCAGATGAGCTCATAGCCCAGTCTGACACCTTGAAGGAAGCCTTGTGAGACCCAAAAGCAAAGGACCCAAGTAAGTTATTCTCAGATCACTGACTCACAGAATTGGGAGATGATAAATGATTAAGTAGCTCATTTGGTGGACTTTGCTATGCAGGGACAGTTAAACAGAGCCAAAACCATCATTTCAATTTGGATTTCTCAAGTCATCCAATCTAGAAGTCATGATGTCAACTTTCTACACACCTCTTACTGCACTGCCATAAGAGTGCACACATTTAGAAGGCTGGGGATGAAGCTCAGCTGATAAGGTCCTTATCTAGCATTCATAAAGCCTTCAAGCCCTAGCACCACATAAACCAGTTGTGGCAGCTCAAATCTATAATCTCAGCACTCAGGAATACAGGCAGATGCTCCAGGAGTTCAAGGTCATTCTTGGGTACATAAAAAGTTCAAGGTAAGTCTGGGCTACATGAGATCTTACAAAAGAAAGAAAGAAGTATTATTTGCTGTGCATAATGGGGTTGTTGTACATATCAACTTACAGCAGCTATGATTGCAAGCACAAGACCTGTACAAGATCAAGCCAGCCAAAATCCCAGCATAGGCAGGGTAGGAGCTCATGATATCCCTCCCCTCGGTGAGAAGCTACCGGAAACCGAGGACTGCTGGGAGAGGAGGGGATACAGCTGCAGGAAGGCTACTCACGCCCCAGCAGGTGGTCCTACACCCATACCACCTACACCATACAGGCTGCACTGGGTGGATTCCCTGGGTTAGTGAGAGAGAGAGAGACAGACAGACAGACAGACAGACCATGAAGCTTGGAGGGAAAGGTAGTTTGGAAGATGAAAGAAAATTAAAGGAGAGGATATGGGGAGTGGATTTGATCAAAACACATTATGTATATTATAAAATTCTCAATAAAAAAGAAATTTTTGCACATTTGAAATATATTGGAGACTAATCTTTACATTAAACCAATCTGTAGCCCTTTCTTGCTAAAAGCATTAGTTGCTAAGTCTTTCCCTTTGATGCAAATAACAAAGAGAAATGTCAAACTGTTTCACAGACATCTCTAAGTTGAGAGGCAGAGGTCATGACAGAACCTGACCTGGTTTGCACCACAACCAGGGTGCAGTTAAGTAGTTCCACACCCCAAGGCTTCCCCAGACCATCTGAATCACAGTGACATCAAGAGACAGGAAGTGTCCTCCAGCAGTTACTACTTCATTGTTTGCTATCCAAACATCAGGAATTGCCTATATGTATCTCCCATGGAAAATAAACGTTATTTTGAACTGAAACCCTAGGCTATAAACTTGCTCCCCTGCTGGGGATGCTGTGAATGTGTTGCTCTGATTGATTGATAGATAAAATGCTGATTGGCCAGTAGCCAGGCAGGAAGTATAGTATAGGCGAGATAAGCAGAGAAGAGAATTCTGGGAACAGGAAGACTAAGGTTGCCAGCTGCCGCCTCCATGAGAAGTAAGATGTAAAAGTACCGGTAAGCCACTAGCCACATGGCAAGGTATAGATTTATAGGTTAATTTAAGATATAAGAACTAGATAGCAAGAAGCCTGCCATGGCCATAAAGTTTATAAGTAATATAAGTCTCTGTGTGTTTACTTGGGTCTGAGTGGCTACGGGCCCCAGCGGGACTGGAGAAATCTCCAGCTATACTCCCCTTATGAGATAGTTCAAGGAAATTTTTCAAAAAGTCAGAGGAAGAAGAGAAGAAGCTCTGTTGTCCAAGGAAACGGATACAGCCAAGCCCAGTGAGCATGTGCCCAGTCCCTTGCCTGTGTGCTGGACGCCACCCAGATTCCCTGCTCTCTCCCTCCAACTTACACTCCTTTGTGCATCCTTTCCTATTGCTACTCGATCATCTGCTATACCTCCATTCAGGCTACTCCCATGACAGCTTGGCTCTACAACAGAACTATCCAGAAAGCTACAGTTTAATCCTTTAAATCACTCACTCCTCCAAACACTTGGATCCAAGGTCTTGAGTCTGAAGACATCATGCCAAACACCAGACAGTCTGTGTAAGGAAAGCCATTAAAAACAATCCACATACTTCCCCACCCTCTTTCATGACATAAGGGGGCTTCAGTGTTCACCCCAGGATCAGGATCTAAACAGCAGATTCAGAGTCTTCCCAACACTCAGCTCCCATAGGGCCTTGGGTTAATTCTGTCACTGAAGACTCAACAGCCATTGAGAAGAGCAAGGATCTGCCAGGAGGATGTGCCTGAAAGTGGAGCATTATAAAAGAGAATCATAGGAACTTGACAGAATAATTTAGTCACTTCTTATAAGTCAAGGTTAGAAAAATTGAGTACGTGTCCTACAAGCTCACACCTGTTTTCTTCCCCTGACACTGTGGTCATGACTGCCAGGATCAAAGCAATGGGTGGGGTCTTAGAGGAACACAGCCATCCCTGCCCACAGACCCAGAAGCCCTGGCTGCTGAGTTTATTGGAACTTCACTACTGTGTCTTTTTGTTTTCCTAACTATTCTCTAACCATCGGGCTGTCAGTCCTTTTATTTACCTCCCCGGCAAGCCTGTTTCCCTGGAACAGCAGGTCACCCTTCCTTTTAAACCCTCTAAGCTCAGTGTATCAGATACAAACTTACTAAAAGTTTTTATAAAACTTTAGCCACTGGAAGAGAGTCTCTGCGTATGCTCAACATCACTTTGGCCACTTTCTCAGCTCTGTGTGGTGCAAGAGAAGGCAAGCCTCCTAAACAGCAGGACTCTGGAGAAAATAAGAAAGAATTTTGAAGGGGTATCTGGTTACCTCTTGCCATTCCCAAATAAGACCATGCCTGGTACCTACCAATTCAGGTGCATATCTGTGCGTCAATATACAGCGGTGAGACACAGCCATATCTGACAGGCAGAGGAAATTCACACTTAGCATGATCATAATTTCTACACTGTCTATCCACTGTTTTACATCTTTACATTATGCTCACAATCATCCAATGAGAGAAGCACAATTATCCTCATTTTCTGATGAAGAAACTAGGTACTCAGAAAAAGGACAAATTATTTTCCCCAAGGACACACAGAGAGAAAGAAGGATGATAAGAATTTCAGTCCAGATGGGGATTAAAATGTCTCCAGAGATTGTGAGGTCTAACAAATTTTCCTAACAAAGAGCAAACTCAGATCTACGCATGACATTGAGATTTATCATATAATTTGTGTATTAATTACCAGTTCTCTATTAGATAATATAACCACCTCATGACAACTATTTTATATGCTTACAAAACTCCTGCCAGCTGGTAGAATCACTGGCAGACACACGTTCAACCAAGGCTCAGGAAGGTACAGTTACTTGCCAGAGAACGTACAGACTGAGTTCTGCTCTCTCGGACTCCATTGTCTATTTCCTTTCCAACATGCTGGGTGACCTCAGATAAAATGTATTTGAGGTCAAATCATTCCTTTACGATGCACTTGTTCTTTACAATCCAGAAGGCTCTTTTGAATCTTGCACAATGTTGAAATGAAAAGGACACTGCCCCACAAGTGGCTACAAGCAAGACTGAAGCCCAGGTTCTGCCACTGAACAGTCATCTGGGAGTAGTCCTCATAACCTCAAGAATATTAGGTACCCTGCTTTGGGGTAGTACAGCTTCAAAGGCATTCCATGAAGGTTAAGTGGGGCATTGGGTGACACAGACATTGTGTCATGGTTTCTGGTATGCATTGGGGCACTTCAGGTATTCTTTCTATAAATCATCAACTATTATTTTCTTTCAGAAAGTGGAAACATTGCTGAGGATGTTTGACTGGTAGCTATAAGATCAATCAACTATTACTATAAAAGACAGAACACATGATCTTCAACTCGAGTCTGAAATCATGACTTATTCACTCACAGTAAGCTCACACTATGTGTAGGAATTGTGGACAGCACAGGAAATGAGCAGTGAACAGGACAAAAGCCCAACCCTTTGACCCATGAATTCTAGTAGAAATCACTATTTAAAAAAAAAAAAACACCAAGATAATTAAGCCAATTGTTTCCAAAGTGCTACAACTGAAGACAACAAAGCTCCCTGTACCAGTGAACTTGGGAGTATGACACACCTACCTACCTACCAAGAAGTACCTGAATGGCCACAGGTCCCCCAAGGTCGATGATGTATCTTTGCTTTCTAGGCCAGCAGCTTTCAGTTTTCCATATCCATCAAAGTCACCTGGTGGGGGAGGCATTTTAACACAAGTTACTGTGCTCCAGTCTACAGGTTTTAATTCAGTAATTCTGGGATGAATCTCAAAAATTTGAATGTATGGAAAGTCCCCCACAGGAAGCTGATGCTGCTAACTAGAGACTACACATTGAGAAAGACTTGCACTGAAGAACACCACCACACCAAGAAAAACACAGTGAGGCATGAGGGGAGCAGGACAAAGAACATAGTCTTCTCCTCTTGCCAAACAAGCTCCTGTCAGCACTCTCCATCTGAAGAGCTCAAAAAGTAGAGGGCCAAGGAGCCAGTCACTCGTGCAGCCTTCTGAATCTCAGGGCAGTAGAAAAAAATGACTGCACTAGGCCAACTCCTATCCGGACCATTACAGATTAAAGCTGCTGATGGGGCCCCAGTGCTCCAGGCACCCAGTGCCTCAGCATCCCTTGCAGGATCTCATAATCTCAACCCTCCTCCCATGAATCATCCCTTCTATAGTCTCTTCAGACACTGATGTTAAAATTTGTTTTCCTTTAGTAGAAATTTTTCAGAAATGAACAGAAAGCTATTCTAAATTCAGGCCAAATGTCTGATAATCTTTTTTACTCATAGAAATATGACTTGCATATTTAATTTTCAGATATTACATAGCATGTGCAGGGTGGTCACTCTAAACATAGTTTGGTGTCTTTAAATAGGCCTTAGAGTAACTGGCTCACCCTATATACCCAAAAAATTTCTAATTTTTTTTACAGACAATTAAGGTACCATATCTTGGGAAATACCTCTATCTTAGACAAATGGTGTAATGGTTTGAACACGCATGGCTCCCATAGGCTCATATATTTGAATGCTCGGTCCTCAGTTAGTGAGACTGTTTGGCAAGGAGGAGGAGGTGTGGCCTTGTTGGAGGAGATGTGTCACTGAGGGTGGGCTTTAAGGTTTTAAAAGTCCATGCCATTTCTGGCTAGCTCTCTCTACCTTCAACTTGTGGATAACGTGATAAGCTCTCAGCTACTACTACAGCTTCATGACTGCTTGCCTGCTGGCATGCTCTCTTCCATAATGGCCATGGACTCACCATCAAAACCACAAGTCCCAAATTAAATGTTTTACTTTATAAGTTGCCTTGGTCATGGTGTCTTATCACAGGAATTGAAAAGTAACTAAGACAAATGAAAACAATTGGTCAACCTAGTAATGTTCTTCTTGTGCTTTCTTGTAGTAACATGGCTCTGCTGAGTCCCCAGAATCCATAATACAACCAAGAAGGGATAGGATTTACTGAGCACTTTCCATGAGCCTGGCCCTCTGCTGAGCACTCTGCCTGTATTGCCTCAATGATTTGTCACCACCACCACTGACAGGTCATCACCATTAGCCTCATTTCATAGATGACCAGAGGGAGGTGTTCAGAGGACTCCAAGTGTTCAAGGTCATACTGTATGATTGGGATAATCAGTAACTGGAGCCCAAAGTCAGAGCACTGAGCTGAGCCTGCTCCTTACACACCTGCGCATTTCTTCTTAAGAGAACAGATGGGCCATCTGCATCTGACCCGATTCCACAAGGAAGACTCATCCCAGAACCAAAAGGCCTATTAGGGATCATGCTTCAACCCTGTGGTCACAGAGCAGAAACTGAGAGGGGCTCTGCCTGTCCTTTATTGCCAGTCTTATAATGCAAGAGTCAACAAGGTAGGTAAGAGATTGGGCATCTTTAGAAAGTCAAAGATAAAATTCTGCAGGACCTCTCATCTCAGAATTAGAGACTTTTACAGAAAAAGCTTCAACATTCAACACTAATACATTTGTGAACTCAAAGGCAACTCCACGTGATTGTGTGAGCAACAATTTCATCCTTGTTAAATTGTAAGAGTAATCTCCTGTCCAAGAAAAACACATTTTTCTAGACTGTTGGATCTGCTGGAGCCACAGAGAACCAAAGACCATAGCCTGGGGCTTGGGGGCACAGCCACCCCCAGCTACAGGGCCCCTTAGGTAGAACTGACATCTGATTCAGGATATGTGTGGGATCTGTCCATGAAATTCTTCACTATTAAGACTAGAAGAGTTTAGAGTCACTTGTGGGAAATAGGGCTTCATGCACAAATAACCTCCTTTCCCTGACACTTCTTACTGCCATAGAAATCTTCTAACACTTCTACACTAGGTTAGGAACCTAGACACTGGCATGAACTGATTCACGGCCAAATCCTTGAATCTTCACGAAATCAAATTTATTATACAATATATGGGAAGACCATGTCTTCCTGGTGGGATTATAAGATGTAAATGGCATCCTAAAATTCTCCCCAAAAATATTCCCATGGAAATTTCTAAAGGCAAGCTTTCCATCCAGGAATTTAAAGTGGACCTAATATCCCCCCTTAAGGATGAAGTTAGCACAGCATGAGCATAAAGTGAAGGAGATAAAGAACGTAAATTGGTAACCACAATCAGATATTCCAGGCTTGAGCCACTAGGGCTCAAGTCCTGACTCAACCACTTGCTAGCATGTGACCTCGGGCTTAGTACTAATGACTTTGCTCTTCAATTTGGATCATAAATGTGCCCACATCCTAAGACTGTTAAGGAGATGGGGTGAGTGACAATTAGTACAGCCCTTGACAACTGCCTGGCTCATTTGAAGTACCTGAAGTATGCAGGAGTGTTGGCGCTCCTATTTGGCAGTCATTTCCCTCCCGCATTTATTCCCGGGATGTTCGCTCTGAATCCTTCATGCTCTGAGACACACCCCATGCACCTGTGTTTTTCATAACTTTTGAGTCAGGTCCCTATTATTATCCCTCTATCATCCATCATTTCACCACACGGTTTGACATCTGTATTTTCTACTTTCCATTCCAATAGAAGCCAACTGCTCTTCTCTTCTGTATACTTTAATGGTTAGAAATCTTCATTCCAAGAGACTCTGAACCCCTACTGTCACATTCTAATCTAGCCTGGTCTGATGGAGCTGCAGCTAGAAATGAGCAACCCTGGAAACATTCTGTTTCATGCTCTGGTCCTAGAGATTTCATAACTCATTCTCTTTGAGGGAAAAAAAAAGAATGGTATCAAATAACAAAATAGTTCAATAGAAAAAAAATCATTTTTTAAATATACTTAACTTCTACCAAAGACCTTAAGTGATTTGATTTTCATGAAGAAGTTTCTTCTCTAAATCCTAAGGTCAGAGCTATACAATGATTGCACTTAAATACATGGAATTTGAGGGGCTGGAGTGATGGCTCAGCAGTCCAGAGCACTGCTGTTACTCTTCCAGAGGACCCATGGTGGGCCCAGCACCCACAGGGAGGCTCACCCACTTGTAGCTCTAGTTTCAGGGGACTCAATCTCCTCTTCTGGTCTTCATGGCACAGCATGAAAGTGGTACACAGTCATACATACCAGCAAAAACATTCACACACACAGAGAGAAAATGAAATTTTTAAAAATTTTAACATGGAAGTTAAGCCAGACATAGTAACTCACATTTTTAATTTCAGCACCTGGGAGGCAGAGGCAGGAGGATCACAAGTTCAAGACCAACAGGGGTTACATAATGAGTTCTAGGTTATTCTAAGCTACAAAATAAAATCCTTTCTCCAAAATAAGTCATAAAAAATAAAAGGGAGCTGGAGTGATGATTCAGTTGGTAAAGTGCTTGCTACTCAAACATGAAGACTGGAGTTCGGATCCTCAGCACCTACCTACCTTAAAAGAATAAATCCAGGTGCAATGGTATGCATCTGTAATCCCAACATTGAGGGGACTGGAGTAGAGATGTCAGATCCCTGGAGCTTCCTGGTCAGCTGGTCTAGTCAAATCTCTAAAGTCCAGGTTCAAGGAGACTCTGTCTCAATAAATAAAGTGAAAGACAATTTGGGAAGAAATTCAACATTGACCTCTAGCCTACACACACACACACACACACACACACACACACACACACACACACACCTCTATACTCCCGCGTGACAGAGAGAGAGAGAGAGAGAGAGAGAGAGAGAGAGAGAGAGAGAGAGAGAGAGAGGACAAAACAGAAACAAACATAGAAGTCACCAGGTCATTAACAGATGCAAAAGCTTCCCATCTTTACAGCATCCTCCAACACCAAGGAGACTGAGTCAAAAAGCCTTATTAGGACCCATATGATCCCAGAGTCAAAGGCTGCCCCATCTGCTCTGTCTAAACAGTTATGACATCTGTTCCATAGAGGTCCTGAGAGAGAAGTGGGTACAGAGAGGGGACAGCTGTTACACTTCACAAGGCCCTCCACAAACCCCCATGAATGCCTACTCAACTATCTCTATGCATCTACAATGGTCTCTACCTCTCTCCAGAGCTGATGCAACCATCCTGGAAGCCCCTGGGAAATCCTCATTACAATCTTAAAATGAGGCTTTCGACATAGGAAACAAAATCCAAATTGATTTTTGAAAAGATGATTGGAGAAAATAGTAAATGCACTCTAAATCCTTATCGGCTGCACACTACTAACAGATGTTAGACTCCACAGGTATCATTGAAGATTCATTTTTACTCTTGCGTAAGTGTATATGACTGGGTGTTAGCATACGCATGTGCATGCAGTGCCCTTGCCAGCCAGAAGAGAGTATCAGATCCCCGGGAACTGGAATGACAGGAAGTTGTGAGCTGCCTGGTGTGGGTTTGGGGACCCAAAATGGGTTCCCTTCAAGAGCAGCAAACACACCTATCCACTGAGCCATCTCTCCAGCCAGCCACCCCCAGTATTGCCTCTTAAGAGACTAATTTCAATCTTGAACTATTATGAAAAGTGTAATTAACACCTCTCTTCTTCCCTATCAAAAATTATCAACTTGTTTTTAACAAAACTATTTTGAATATATTTCCCTTTTCAGAAAGAAACAGAATAGTACAGATAAAGCCAAAATGTCTTAGCCAGTCTCCTACTTCCATTTCTCCCCTGTCTCTTCTAAGGAGTAAAGCCATCCATCTGCTTCTAACGCTTCAATTATTTTAACACACGTCAATGATTACTACTTATCTGATTGTTTCACCCATAAGATCAGCTCTGTTTTCTGCCCACGGGAGAGGATGTGGCCTTGTAGATGCTGAGTTTGCTCCATAAACCAGAAGGGCCTGTTGTCTATAATATTCCTTAAGTAAATGCTCAGATTATTGCCATAAAATCACCCAAGATGCCACTGTAAAAAGGCAATGGCATCCAGGCGGGTGGTGGTCCACACCTTTAATCCCAGCACTGGGGAGGCAGAGGCAGGTGGATCTCTGTGAGTTCGAGGCCAGCCTGGGCTACAGAGCTAGTTCCAGGACAGCCAGGGCTACAGAGAGAAACCCTGTCTCGAAAAACAAAAAGCAAACAAGCAAAAGGCGAAAAGGCAATGGCGTAGCTAAACACTGGCTGCCGCTATAATATAAGCAGGACTTACCCAGTGCTGACGTCATGCATAGCTGTGCGTGCCAGAAAAGGCCAGACCAAGATAGACTTCACCTGCCTCAGCTTCAGTGGGTACCTTACTTTTTGGAAATTCTGTTTTGGGACTTAATACAGAACTGGTAGAAATTTGGTAACAAGTACACAGACTTGGTCACACAGCTCTACAGCCATGCCACTGGCATCTGAAATAGGATGACAGCACCAAAGAGCACACCCTAATAGCCAGATGTCCGTCAAGAGTCACCGTGTCAAAGCAGGAGTCGACTCAAACATGTCTAAAACATGAGAAATGTCATAGGAGAGGCTGGGTCTAGTGAAATTGATCTGCTGTCCTCTACCTAACCACTGGGACTAGCATGATAAAAATAAAAAATAAAAAAAAAGTCTGAGCCTAAGGCAATGAGCCCAAGGCAAAGTTCCTAGACTCTTCTATGTGAGATAAAGCATGGAGTAGGAGGAAGGCTCTCCAAAAAATCTAAAGCCCTACAAAGAGATGTCTGAGGTTGGAGCCCAAAACCCATGGGTCATAAAGGATGCTCCTGGATAAACACCTGGAAAGGTAACCTTGGAAGGAGGGGATAACTAGGACCCTACAGCCCCAGAAGGAGCAGATGGTCAGCATCTCTTCCAGGATAAATGATAGCTGTTAAGGTTTTCCAGGTGAGAGGAAATAGAAACAGAATTGAGAAATGCATCAGCAATAGCATGGAGACTATACACCGGGGCATTTAAATGTAAAGTAAATGTTTTTATACAGGGAAAGGTAAAGACAATAAAGACAAGGAACTGGAATTCATCTACTTCACTTTAAAAATGACACAGGTTATAGTTTCCTACTAATAAACATTTTAAAATACATGAACAGTTTTGTTTTGTGTTTTGTTGTTTTGGGTTTTTTGTTTTTGGTTTTGTTTTGTTTTGTTTTGTTTTGTTTTGTTTTAGGTAGTGGCGACCTTGAAACTCTGGAGTTTGTTCAAATTAGTTGCATTCTACCACCAAAAATAGTATCGAGAAGGTCAAGCCCAGAAATGGTACTTTGCTACTTGGAATAGACACCTTCTGAGTAGAAATTGTGAAAGTCACACTGGCAAGTCTATCAAAAACCTATGTATAGGATTTGTGTTTGAAGCAAAGGGTAGTTCTGTACGTAGCCACAGTTAATGGTTTTTGCACAGTTAAGCTGTGCATCTCAAGAGTTAAAAGCGCTACATCCCCTCACTTCCAGTAGGTTCCATAGCTCCCGAGTAAACCTAATTAAAGTGGCCTCAAGACAACGCAGTGAAAGCACCAGAGAGCTGACCCCTGCTTTGTTCCACACAATTTTGTTTAGGAAACGATAACCATCCTGAAGCAAAGCCAGCCGAGATGTGGGGAGACAGCTGGAAACATGCCTGGCTTCTCGAGGGCTAGAAGCTTTGGGAAAATAACTGGTCACCCCTCCCACCCCCACCCCACTTCTGATGTGAGCCAGTTCAGTCTCGGCTTGATGTCTTCCCCCACACACTCCTGTCACAAAAGGTAAACTAAAGAAATGGTAGACAGACGTCAAACAGAAGGAAGGTGGACTGAATAAATTAACGACAGCTAAGGCAGCTGGAGCTCAACAAAACGGGGAGAGATTAGACATGGAAATGGCTGTGAACTCAACACTGACATGGCAGAGCAGGGCAGCACCCTTCACCCAGGCGAGGCATGTACAGTGGTACAGGCTTCATGTAGCCACATACAACATCCCTGACCTGGACACCATGGACCAGAAGGGGTGTCTCTACCTCATACAGCCAGATTTAGTAGGGCTGAAGAAAACAGGGAAGCAACGAGAAATTGCTCTAAAACTCCAGCTTCACAAAGGGAAGGCTAGCCAAACAACTCCTGAGACACATAAAGGGTTAACTCAAGGTAGCTGAGAACACTCCTTTTCTGGAGTCATTTCCTGGTCTCCAACTTGAAGATAGCAAATGACACCTGCCAGCCAAATGACTATGTGAGCCAATTCCTATGATAAGTCTCCAAATATAACCTGTGTACATGTATATATAGGAAATATTATAGAATGAAATATACTAATAACATAATTGTAATATGTTATGTGAAATAGTAGTTACTGATATTAATACAATTGTACTATAGTATAACAATGGAATAATTAATTTTAGATAACTTAATATAAATATGGTTATATAGTTGCTAGGATAGTATAATTATACCATAATGAACATGTGTAAATAAATATATATATATAGGATAACTGTATATATGTGCATAGAGAGACAGAGTCTGCCATATATCTTCTAGTACATTCTATTGGTTCTGTCTTTGGAGGACCCTGACTAATACAATTCCTTTGTTTAGTTTCCTCTCCTTGAGTGTAGGCTGGAACTAGCTTCTTGCCTCTTTCAAAGGAATGCAGGAAAAGTAATGGGATGTCACTTTCAAAATTAGGTTACAAGAGATTGTAACTTCTACCTTGCCAAGGCTCTCTCCTGCCCTAGTCACTCAATCAATCTGCCTAAGCTAGCTGCTGAGCTGCGACCTGCCCCATGCTGAGAGTGGCCCATATGTGTGAAGGAATGGAGCTCAGACTCTAGCACATGAGGAACTGAGGTTGCCAGGCAGTCGCTGAATCCCACAGCAGCTTTGTGGGAAACCTAGGAAGCAGAGCCCCCTCCACTGAAGCACAATCCTGGAAGCCCTCCATGACACCTTGACTGAATCCAGCAAGAGGCTCAGACCAGAGGACTCAGCTGTGCACCCCAGATTCTCCTTGCAAAGAAGTGGTGAGACAATAAACCCAGGCTGGCACGTACGTACGTAGCAGTAAATAACTCAGTTCCCTTTTAGGGTGAGACTTAGAGTTTTCCTTTTATCCTGAAAGTTTTGGCACCCACTGAACACTGGCAGGGGTCCCCAGCACCAGACGCATGCATGCATGGAGGGGCCAGTTCCTAGATGCCTAAGAAAAAAAGAAAGAAAGAAACTGTGACATCAATTTCTAGGCTGTACTAATTTAAGCACAGAGTGTGACAATGTGACAAACATTTTAATTAGATTAATAAGTTCTCACATTCAAACCAACTTTATAAAATCCAAAAGATAGATGATTGTGGGGATGTGCTGTTTAGATGTCTTTCTTTTCAATTCCTGACTTTACCAGATGTCTGTCTTATCCTGTTCTAGGGTAGTGTTCAAACAAAAAGCAAAATGTGTATCCCATGTTTTGATGTCCTCAGGATTCTTTAACATCCAGATGTATGTTTGAGTCCAAACACCTAGAAGTGAAGCTGAGACCCAGCCTACTATCACAGAAAAATAAGGACTCTCAAAGATGACTGCAGATTGTGAGGAAGGAAAAGATTCACAGTTCAAACTGTGGTCATGTGAGCAGAAAAAGTCATCATTATGGCCAGTTGAGGAAGTCAAGGCCATCCAACATCAGACAATTTAAAAAAAAAAATTTCTGCTTGCTGATATGAGTTTGTTTATTAATTCACTCGTGAATTCATTCATCTTTGCTCAATAATGATGAGACAAATGAATGGTCCTCATGAGATGAATACACCACCACCTGCCATGCAAGAGGGATGACTCACAAAACCAGGTTCTGTTCTGATGTCCATTTTCAGTCCCAATGGGACCAAATGGGACAGTAAAGTGGGATCTGGGGTGTTCTGGGAAACAGGCTTGGAAGATGCTATGAAGCAGGAGCTGGGGGATGAGCTCTGTATCCCATCTGAGGTGAGTTCAGGATGGCAAAACAGTCCAGACTGGTAAACACTGATTTAAGATCAGCATGTAAGTCAGGCATGTTGGTACATGGGGAAGCAGAAGAGGAAGGTCTCCAGCTTGGATTATATAGCAAGAGCCCATTTCCAAAACCAGGGGCTGGGGATGTAGTTCAGTGATGGAGGACTTGTCTAGCATGTGCAAGGCCCTGTGGTTGATCCCTAAAACACACACCCCCCCCCAACCACCACCACCATTCTCCCAGAGAGTTGATGGAAGCCCCTAAAAAAGATAGGCAGAAAATCAATACAGAGCTTGGTTTCTCAAATCTATAGCCATTTACCTTGGCTGGAAACCCAGGGGCCAAAAAGCACTACATCTGTCCTTATCTGGTGAGCATACACACTTCTGCTAAACTGCCATACCCTTGGCTCAGTAAGAAAGGAAGTACCTGAATGATTATCTTCCCCCTTGTCCATTCAAATGCTGCCACCAAACCAGGACACCTACAAAGCACCAGAATCTACACTGTCGGCTGGCATTGCCAAGCAGTATTCAAAGAGGTTGCTTCAACCTTCACTGCTGAACAATGCATAGAGCCATTCAATTGCTCAGGTTCTTTGCCAAAACTTGATAGCTTTAAACATTTTAACTGTTGCCAAAATGATGCGTAGGGAGTCAACTAGTTCAGAGATTCAATTCACAGATTAAAGAGACTAAAAGGGACAGGCCTTGCAAATAACCCTGCAGCAAAGTAGTTTGGAAACAGATGAGAGGTAAGTCACACCAAGACCATCATCCCCTTGGGCATCCAGTGGCATTCCCACTTTTCAGATGTAGAAGCAGAGAAATGGCTCATCAAGATCACACCACACACTTCAGACAATTTGAAAAGTTTAACAATTTTATTCCACAACATTCTATCCACTGTAAGTATATCATTCTAGCATCTTCTGCCAAGTCCTAGAGTTGAACAACCATGACCATCTCCCAGTGGTCATGTATTTCCATCCTTCCAAAAAGTTCTCTAACATCCACTTGCTGGAAACCCTTCCCCATGGCCAACTGGGCAACCAATGTTCTCTATCTCCATGGGTTTGCCTTATCTGAGTTTCTCATACAATATGAAAGATATCTAGACACTTTAACCTGGCATATGATTTCTGATGTATGTCCTAGCATCTATCTGAAATTCACTCCTTTTATTTGTAGCAATGTCTGATTAGATGGATTCACCAGTTGATGAGCACGTGGGTTATTTTCCTTATTAGGGTGACTATGAATAATACTTCTGTGAACATTCATGCTCACATCTTTCTCTGGACATATTTTCATCTTTGTCAGGTCAAATCCTAAAAGTAAGGGAGCGTCATCCTATGGCAGGTGCAGGTTTAGTGTTTTAAAGAAATTGCCAAAGTAATCACCAAAATGCTTTTTCTGCTTTTTATTCCCACCAGCACCCAAAAAAAATTTAAGATGAATAGTCAAAAAACCACAAAGATCTCTATGCACATTTCACTCATATGCAGTGGTTGGATGTGTGAGTAAAATATACTTCATTCAGCACACTGGTGTGGGAAACATCCAGTCCACCCTGCAGACCCATGAACATTTATTAGTGACTCACTAAAGATGGATCAAATGGGGCTCCTGAGCAGCCCTCCTTGTGTACATAGGGAAGGTCAAGTGAAATCACACTGAAATCTGGGGGCAAAACAGGCCATAATGGTCACTATTTATTACTCACACTTTCCCCTTCCATGTCTCTGCCTTATCTATTCCAGTACATTTGAGATTCACTTTCAACAGGTCCACTGGAGGTGGAGGGTGTCTATGTCCAGAATCCTACTTGACCTTTGATATGACCTTCTCTTTATGACCTGCACCTCTTAACCATAGGCAATAAATAAATCCCATTCTCCTGTTTTGCCTTCTCTCTCTCTCTCTCTCTCTCTCTCTCTCTCTCTCTCTCTCTCTCTCTCTCTCTCTCTCTCTCTCTCTCTCTCCCAGGTAAATAAAAGCACTCAGCAAGACCACATCAGTTTTGTGACCCCACCCAGTCTACCCTGACTCACCTGAACTCAACACTATGGATCCGAGTTTACCACTGTTTCTTTCAACTACATCTGATTGTTATTAATCCTTTTAAAACCCATGCCTTCCTTTGCTGTGGGATGTTCTGTATGGCAAATGTGTTGCTCTGATTGGTCAATAAATAAAACACTGATTGGCCAGTGGCTAGGCCAGAAGTATAGGCAGGACTAACAGAGAGGAGAAAAGAGCAGGAAGGTAGAAGGAGACACAGCCAGCTGCCACCAGGACAAGCAGCATGTAAAGATGCTGGTAAGCCACGAGCCATGTGGCAAGGTATAGATTTATAGAAATGGATTAATTTAAGACATAAAGACAGTTAGCAAGAAGCCTGCCACGGCCATACAGTTTGTAAGCAATATGTCTGTGTGTTTACTTGGTTGGGTCTGAGCGGCTGTGGGACTGGCAGGTGAGAGAGATTTGTCCTGACTGTGGGCCAGGCAGGAAAACTCTAGCAACATTCCTTCCTCTCCAGCTCCATTTGAATCCATTTTCTAAAATGCCCTAACTACTTTCTCATATCCACACAGTACTGGCTTCCAAACCTGATTCTGTTATGAGTTTGCCAGTCCCATAACACCTGTTGGACACGGCTTGTCTTCATAGCTTTTTAAATTTGTTCCTTGGAATGCCATAGCCTACTATATGTTTTCTTAGTCTTTGCTTATTTATCAACTTCAAAAACTGTCTTTTCTCCACTGCTTTGGAGCACCAGACACTTTATTTCTAGGGTTGATAAGAGATAGGAATAAAGGCAGGGACAGAGCCTGACCACAAAGGAGAACTATATGTGGAAAGGTGGTCAGGAGGGAACAGTCACAGAGCCACACACTTTAGCATAATAATCAGTTGTACTTTTAAATGGATGCCAATTAAAGGTCAAAATGTGTTTGAAACTAAAAATTCCTTTCACAAACCCTGGAACAACCAAACTGACCAGTGTCATCTGCTGGGAATTTTCATTTGAAATCCCTTTCTAAAAACAGTAACAGGGACTCGAGAAACCCCCCTCCTTAAAATGAATAAAGGAAAACTAAAAAGCATCATGAAAATGGAGCCACCTCCTTGTCAGTACTTCCTTTGGCTTGGCATAAGCACCCCAGCCCCAGCTTTGGTACACAACAGAAGCACACATCAATGCCAGGAGAGAGTAAAGGACTTAGTTCCCATTCTGAACTGAGTACCCACTCTTCTCTCATGCATCTCCACCTTTAGTCCTCACAAAATCCAGGGAGGCAGCTCTAATTACCCTCACTTTGGAGATAAGAAGCTGGAGGTTTGAGAAGATAAACAGCCTGTCCAATCTGGCACAGCTAGTACAAAAGGCAGGAGAGGGATTCAAACCAAGAAAGTCAGGCTCCAACACTCAGATTGTTTTCTCCAAGCCACACTGCCTCCCAAGCCCAATTCCCCCTTCCCCATCCTGGTTGCTTCGAGACTCGACCATCTCTTCATCATCATCGATAAATATTTATCAAGAACCACTGCCTACATAGCAATGCTCTTGTTTCCACAGCAACACGCAGCCAGAGAGTCATGGGAGTATCCCGTGCTTGAAAGAACGATGCTGTAATGTCCTCTGATCATGGCTCTGAAAGGTGACAGTTACTCTACTCCAGGAGACACCATCTCAGCTGGCAGCATGAAGCCGTGGAAACTGTGCTTAGAACAAACAAGAAGGAACTGAAATAGAAGAGAAGGATACAGGTTGCAACCCAAGAAGGCGGTCTGCATTTATTTCGTGTTTGCTGTTGTTGCTGGAACAGAATCAAAGCCAGGTTTTCACATTAATTGTTCTTTTATTAGGAAACAAACCAAGCAATCCAGAACAGAAAGTAAAATTCAACTGTACTGAAAACAGTCCCCAGAGGTAGCTGGCAGCAATTATCGAGTTAAATGATTACATTGCTTACAACTGCCACCCTGAGTCAGTCCCCTTTAAGATTTGGGTTTAACTCGCAATATTGAAACCCACTAATAGACTAATTAGCCCCTTATCTGTTTACTTAATCGTCTACTTCCCTCATCCCAAATCATGTTTTGCTGTTTACTATTATTAAAATATTTTTTTCTTTTTCTATAATTCCTCACAAAAAAAGTGTGGTGGTTCGTGAAACACACATTAGAGTGAGGAAGAAGGAAATTGCCTTTGATGACAGCTTTCAACTCTGACTTTTGGACACTGTGACCAACAGTTACAGCAAAACCCATCATCCCTCTGTGTCCTAGATGTGAGCTTACAAATGGAAATTGCTTTCGAGACCGGGGATCTTCAGATCAAAGGAATATGGAGAACACACTACTGAGTTTTAAAATGCATTATTTACTCAGACTCGCCGAAAGTTTAAAATAAGATACTTCAAAAGAGACCAAAGTTATAATCATAGTAAATCTGGATTCCGACAATACCACAATGAGGAATAAAATAAATAGGTAAGTTCGTTTTAACAAGTCAACAGTTGCAAAATCAACGCATCGACAATTACAGATGTTCATAAGGAAAATCCCGGAAGAATCTAGTTTAAACGATCTAGTTAGCATTAAAGTAGAGAGAGGATGAGATATGTATAGAAAAAAAGATCCCCATTTCTATAAGTGAGCAGGGCTTAGAACGCACCAAGTCACCAACACAAGCTAATCCCACTCCTTTAAGGAGCCCGGGAACAGCGCAGCCGCTTGCTAAATATATGCTATTGTAGCTTTGCAAAAGCTATGGGCCCAGGTAGAACCAAAGGAAACATATGGCGCCTTCACAGTCGATTGCTTCTCAAACTGTATTCCACGATTGCTTTTCTTCCCCGTGTGTTCCGAACAGCAAACAAAGAAAAGGTGCTTCCTCCTCACACTTCCCTAAATGTTTTAACAAAAGGCTGCTGAATAAACACATTACTCATTTAAAAATTGAACCGAAGTTCTATCCCTGAGATGAAAGCAGCTCGATTTGCATTTAACAGCTGTGGGCGAGCGCCACCTTGCGAGAGCATGAAGAACGAGCGTGCGTTCAGCCCTGAACAGCTTTCTAGAGCGGGTTCTGAGTTTACAGCTGCTACCCCAAAAAGGTCTGAGACTCGCGGTGGAATGTTTTCGATCTGGCTCTTGCTGCGGGAACGTGAGTACTCAACGTGCGGCCGACCAGTCAAGGCTTGGAGAAGAGTTAAATCAGAATCATAAATCATACCCGGGTCCTCGGGACTGCCCCAAGCATCCTTCTGCCACCTCCCTAACACAGCACACCTAAGGCAGACCCCAAAGGAGGGAAACAGGAGCTGTGCAGCATCTTCAGAATGGTGCTGCGGCTGCCTCTCTTCTCCCGCTTGTTGTCCCAGGCTTTCAGCTTTACACACCGCAAAAAGAGTGATTTCCTCGCCCAACTTCCCGGACACGAAACAATCTGTCCTTTCCCAACATCTTGTGTCCAGTTTCCATTTTAACATCAAGCCAGGGAAGAAAATCTAAGACATTTCCAACGGAATGTGACTCCGAAGGGTCTTTAATCTCAAACGCAGCCTGTTTAAAGACCTTCACTTCCAGCAGGTTCTTTGCCCTTCCTTTCTCTTTCTTCCTCCCTTGATTTCTCATGTGAGCACAGCTGTTGCTTAGCAATCCAAAAGGAGCCCTTTCCTAAGTCCGGCGGACTTGCCTCAACCTGTCCCCGACCCTACAACATCAGCTCAATGTGGTCACTCCGAAACCAAAGGTGCTAAGCAACTTCGAGGTGGTTTTGAACTTGGAGGCATTCCTACATCGCCTCCGCACCTCTCCCTCCCTCTTGGGGGACTCTGGGGTGGAAGCCCTACCAGTGGGGTTTTAATGATTAGATAGACCCCTGGTACTGGTTTCCGCAACTCAACTCACCACCACTAGGAAGACACGGGACACACTGGGGAACTAGCTCCCTGCCTATGGGCAAACCAAAACACAGTGTCCCGAAGTTTTCAGAAGCCCACTAGCTCATTGATCAAAGCCACTCCACTCAAAGGACCTTCGTAGGGTACCCATTACTCTGGATAGCGCCACGAGGTGAAGTGGGAGCGTTGCTGTGCGGGTCACTCACAGAAACACTCCCACGAGAACCTCCAGCGGCTAAAGACGGGCTAAGGGGAGCAGCGTGTTTAGAACAAGACTGAATGATCTTCAGTGTCTCGGAGGAGAAAGGAAAAGCCACCGCCCTGGCAGCCTGGGCCTGCTAGGGACCTGTGCTCCCCACTCCAAGAGCGCGCGCAGCCCGAGAAGCTGCCGGGGTGACAGTGCTCCCCGCCGGGAGAGAAGCGGCGCCTCATCCCGCCGCCCCAAAACATTCGAGTGACAGGTTCCGACAAGTGGGAGGCAGCAAGTGGAAATATTCTCAACAACCGCGGAAAGTTACTCCCGCCCGGGGGTGGGGGGAGAGGCAGGAAAGTAAGGCGATGAGGGGACCAGAGAGGACCTTGCTCAGGACTGGGCACGCCTGGACGCAGCAGCTGCGTCCGGAGGCTGGGACGGGACTCCGGCCACTCGGCCCCGGCATCTCCTGGCCATTGTACCCAACTTTCTCCTCCGAGGCTGCAGGGAAGGGCGCGGGGCCGGGGAGCCCGGCGGTCGCACTCACCTGCGGTGCTCTGCGCTCGGGCGCCGGGCAGCGGCTGTCGCTGCAGCCCCAGGAGCAGGAGCCTGAGCAGGC
>CABHPQ010158245.1:18900-39012 GCA_902168405.1 Peromyscus aztecus | reverse complement strand
TCCCTGGAAGCAATGGCTGCCTTATTAAAGGAGGTCGAAGGACCAGCTCCTGCACCATTCCATCTTCTTTCTGTTGCTATAAACACAGGGCCAGGATTTCAAATATGCATCTCACAATTTGTTGTCCTTCTTTAAGCATTTGTAACGAAATGCCAATAACTGCCGCAGTTGATTAGACAGATTCTTGCTAATGACATATTAAAGGGGATGGTAGCGTCCCAGCCGTTCTCCCTTGAAGACTCTACTCTGCTTTAAAGATTCGACACACTCTGCTGGTGTTGAGTCATGGAGCCTCCTGTTTGAAGTCGCCGAGTGCTTATCTAGCGGTGAACCCTTTCCTTCTTCCCGGGAGATGCTAAAGACACAGCCTTAGTGGGCTCTCTGTATTTCAAATGTTACTACGACTCTTGTTGTAGGAGAGCAATTTCTGAGACACGAAAGGGGAAGTGGGGCCAAGAAATGGGATTAAGCACCAGCCCCTGTTAGGAGCTTCATGTTTACCGACTCGGTATGCCAACGTGTGCTTGGCAAGCATTAGTTTTCCAACTGGGAAAGGAGAAAAATAGTGAGGTGAGAGAAGTTTTCAGAAATACATTCTCACTGAATGAAACCTAGTGGCAAACGCACAGACTGTGGGCCATTGATGAGGTGAAGGCATGTGCGCCAAGCCTGATGACCCAAGTTTGATCCCTGAGGCTTCTGTGGTGGAGTAAGAGAATGGGCAGCTGAATTTGTCCTCTGATTCCCACAGGTGTACCATGACATGTATACCCCCACGTTTGTGTATTCTCTTCTGAACTGGCAATGATTTTCATAGCTCAGAGTGGTTCTTTTTCTTTTTCTTTCTTTCTTTTTTTTTTTTTTTTTTTTTCAGACAGGATTTTACTCTGTAACCCAGACTGGCCTTGAACACACATAGATCCACCTGCCTTTGGATCCCAAGTGCTAGGATTAAAGGTGTGAGCCACCATGCCCTACATTAGGAATATTTTTAATCTCAGCATTTCAGTTCCTTTGTTATGAAGTAAATGGGTCAGGCATTTTAGCTTCAGCACCCAGGAATCCAAGGCAAGGTAATTGTGATATTGAGGTCAGTAATATGTGAGACCCTCTCTCGGGGCCAATATAATAATATCAATATCATAATATTTTAATGAAAATGATAAGTAAGTAAACAAAGTATTCATGTGGAAACATTCAAAGATTTATATGTCTTAAAAGACTGGTACAATGTGCAGGGTTGGACCATTATAACACAAAAATGTCTTTTTTCATTAAATTATGCATTTACTACAATTTCTATTGCCATCTACTACAGTCTCTTGCACCTCAACTCTCTTACTCTTATGTTATATTGCTTACTTTGAATACCTGGTTTCATGACTTCCAAACCTTTCACCTACACATCTATCCCACCAGTCGTGGAACAGCTCAGATTCAATCCCAGGGCAGACCTCAGGAACAGAAATGAAGCCCATGTAAAATTACAGTGGAAGAAGAGTGGTTTGAGTGAGAAACACCCCCACAGGCTCAGGCATTTTGATTCTTGATGCCCAGTTGGTGGTGCTGTTTAGAGACGTTCCACCCTTTCAGAAGTGGAACCTGGCTGGAGGAAGTATTCTACTGGGGGTGGGCTTGGAGAGTTTATAGCATCACCTGGTTTCTAGTTTACTTGTTATGCTTCTTGGGTACAGTTGAGATGTGGTCTCTAGGCTCTTTGCTCTTGACGCTTGCTGCCTTGCCTCCTCTGCATGGTGGACTCGAACCCTCTGGAACCCTAAGTGACAGTAAACTCTTCTCTAAGTTGCTTTGGTTGTTGTATTCTATCACAGTAACAAAAAATTAACGACTACAGGAAGTGGAGTGCTTCATTCTGACATGCTACTTCCTCAAGCATCCTCTGTGCAGGCAGCATTCTCTGAGGCATCTCTTACTTCATATACCCAGTGGCAAACATTGAGTTCCTGTGCATCTTATTTGGTTTTAGCTCTAACCCCCATAGTTTGATAGCTTCTCCTCTTTTAGGATGAGATAATTCCAGACTGACCCATGAGTGACATCTTGGTGAGTACCCCTGTCAGTCAGCGAATTGTCCCATGGGTAGGTCATCTGCTCATTTAAAGCAGCCTGGGACCAGACTCAAGTATTGGGCATCGTCCGTCCCATTTCCTGTCTTGTATATCTGCATTCTGTAGTTTTCCCTCTTTGCTCAACCCTAGATGGTATCTCTTTGCAGCCACTAACTCAACCATATGCTAATCACATTAGTTAGTCGACCATCAGTGGATGGACAATAATAGATTAGTGGTTGGAATAATGGAACTGAGATGGTATCTCACAATGGGTGGTTGTAATGGTTCTGTGATTGTAACTGGATTGGATTGAATACCTGGTGTCTGGTCCACTGAACAGAAGTTGACCTTACATGTCAAATTACTTCTCTAGTGGAAACTAAACTCTGTTCTCACTTTTAGGCACTGCCTTTGTCATAGTTTATTCTATATGGCTGTCATAAAGACCGGCTGACTAAAAGCAACTTGGAGAGGAAAGAGTTTATTTCAGCTTGAAGTTGTAGTTCCCCGTGAAGAGAAGCTAGGGCAGCAACTCAAGATAGGAACCTGATACAGTAGTTATGGATGAATACAGCTTATCAGCTTGCTCCCCGTGGCTTGCGCATCTTACTTTTCTGTAGCACCTTGGACCAATAGCCCATGGGTGCCACTGGCCACAGTGAGCTGTTCCTCCCACATTAGTCATCAATCAAGAAAACGCACTGAATCACAGTATGCCTTTTGTCACCTTTGTTATGACTGGTGTCTTGATTTACATGTCCTGTAATGGCCAGCATGGTATCACAGAAAGGATGATCATGTGCTAATGTGATTGTAAAGCCATGCTTTCCAACTACCCAAATTCCTGTAACACTCATGCTATTGCTTTGCATAAAGAGGTCATCTTTGTGCAAGGATTCTTTTGAACCCCCCAAAAGTCACACTGCCCCCAATTACTTACTGCTTTCTTTTTTCCCACCAGAACAAAGACTAGATACCACAGACACTCAGTACTCTCTGTTAAGTGAGTCAATGAAAAGAATGTGGTGGTGTGTTCTGTAATTTCAGCTCATGGAGGGGATGGGGGGGGGGGGACCAGAAGGTCAAGGTTATTTACAACTGTGTTGAGAATTCAAGGTCAGTTTGAATTACATGAGACCCTCAATCAAAAAACAAAACAAAAAAATCAAATTAATAACAACAACCAAACCCCAAACCACCCAAAGAATGAATGATCATAAAGGTGAATGAGGATTCATGGGTATTTAAGTGGGGGATGCTTACCTGGGAATGAGGAAAAGTTGACCCTTGTCTGCTTATAGCAAGGTGGGAAGGGTTGGCAAAGCCAGCACTAACATCTGGTGTCTTCCAAAACTGTTCCCTTGCCTTCAGAGGGCTGTAGGATACTCCTCGAGGCAGGGTATCAAAGTTGTTCACTCATCAGAACTCAATTCTGTTTGCAGATTGCACTAAGGAAGGCCAAATTTGAGCTGACAATGCATGCACATGAAAGGAATCAGGGTTAGGCTGTGGGCTACACATAGCTTATTGTGTGATATTTCTACATAGTAATTCTGTGACGTTCTTAAGCAGATTGCTCTTTTGCAAACTGAGACTCAGAGTCAGGGCCATCACAGGTTTTAGAGTGAAGTAATTCAGGCGAGTCCTTTATTACTCTCAGCTCTGTGACTTGGTCAATGAGGCCCAGGTACAGTCTCCACTTTACCTCTTAGCTGAATTATTTTTTTTTCAGTGAAGACTCTCTATAATCAGTCTGGGAAACCCTACTGATAAAAGTTGTGAAACAATGTATTCAAGTTCACAAATTATAAACTAAGGGCCAGTTGATTAAATTTTCTTCCTGTTTTGTCAAAGCACCTTTTGATGAGGGAATAAAATCAGGTTGTTCTCACAGTAACAACTGTCATGATCTAGAGTTAAGATTTTAAAAAGCTGAATGTGACTATATATATATATATGTGTGTGTGTGTGTGTGTGTGTGTGTGTGTGTGTGTGTTTCTCCAAATTCAGTTCCAATTCCTCAACCCTAGAACCACATTAATTTTTTTTTTTTATTTTTTGGTCAGCTTAAGTTCAATTTAATCAAACTTCAGCCTTTAACATTTGCCTCCCCATCTCCCACACTCTGGAGCCAAGTTCCATAATACCTTACTTTGTATCATAGGCCGAGCATTGAAGTACTGGGACTGGCATCAGAAAAACCAGAGCTGCATCTCAGAGGAATCCAAAGAAATGGATTGTCTTCCGGGAGCACAAATCACCAAGGCTTTCCAAAAATAACTGCTGCTTTGTCTAACGCAGATTTATAACTGGACTCCTAATAAAGCTTTATTTCCCTCACATTGTGGTGTTTAAGATTCACATGATATAACGCTGTTAACTAATGTTGCCATTTATTTCTATTTGAGACCTTGTGCGGATGGAACTGTAGCAGAATAGCTTAACAGGAGCGATCCCGGAAGATATTAAGTGTGAATGAAAGCAGGATGAAATAGTGATGAGCTAGATTTCCGGTCCCAGCAGGGAGGAAGAATTCCCCTCAATCTTTCTCACCTCCCTATAACTTGTAATTTCATGGCCAGGCCTAATGGTGCAGCCCTGTTATTCCACCTACCAGGAGGCTGAGGCAGGAGGATTGCAATTTCAAGGTCTATGTGCACAGCAGAGTAAGTTTAAGGGCATCCTAGGGAACTTAGTGAGACTCTGTCTCCACTAAAGTTTGAAATAAATAAATGAAAGAAATAAAGAAGTGAAAAGGAGACTGGGTCCTGCATTCTTTCCATCTCCTCTTCCACCGTCTGGAGTGTGGTGAGGGGTGCTGTGAGACTCTGCCTTCTGGACATGACATGGTGTTATACTCACAGCCTCACAGCAGCTGTGGTTTCTGCACAAGAGCCTTGTAAGAACAGTCCAGCCAAAATTTCAGCGTGGAGGGTAGGAGCTCATGAGCCCAGCTCTACCTCCTGTTCCCTCTGAGTTTGATGACTGCATATGCAATGTGACAAGCAGGTTTCCAGTTCCAGCTGTCATGCCTTTCCTCCCATGGTGGATGAGTCTATCTCCTGGAAGTATCAGGCAGAATTAACCCTTCTACCTCTGAATTGATTCTTGTTGGGTATTTTGTTGCAGCAACAAGAAAAGTGATTGAAACAGCAAGTCAAGCCTACCTTGCCTCTCTCTTCATTACCTACCAGCTTTAGCTGGTTTCAAGCTGAAAGCCACACCTTCTAGCCCAGCACCATCACAAGTGTATTTACCCAGATGGCTCATGAATATCAAGGGACAATTCTCCAAGCCCCAGGTCTACTGGGTTAGTTGTTGAAGGCAACCTTGATTGAACATGGAGAGAGTCTTGACTTGTCTGTTCTAAGGCCATGGGAATTCAACAAAGTGAAAAAGCTGCATCTGTCTCTGGGTCTACTATATTCAGAGAGATGATGCTAATGAAATCCTTGGTGGGAGGGGTGTGTTGTTTGATTTCATGCTGGCTATTAATTTTAGTTTAGTTTTTTGTTTGTTTGGAGACCATTTCAGATTCAACATTTTTTTATTTCCTTCTAGATTATGAATTGGAAAACTTTGTCTTGGGAGTCAAATATGGCCCTTGCCCTGTATTTGCAAATAAAGTTTTATCAGAACATAACATTAGTGCACATTTGTTTGTATACTGTCGGTTGCTGTTTTTGTGCCTAAACAGCAGTTGGGTTTGGGGTGTTCTTGTCCTATTCAAAGCCTAAACTCCTAAACTATGAACTCTGGTCTTTTCTATAAAGTGTTTCCATATCTTTCTATTCTTAGCTTCCTTCTGGCTTCACCCACAGAAGGTTTGCTCTTGTAAATAAATAATTTTCCCTTTTCTTCTAGCCAATCCCTCCTATACTTTCTACATCTTGTCTTCAAACACTGATTCGTTCTTAAAGGCTTTTTATTGAATCTGTTTCCTGGGAGCAAACTTGTTTGTTTTTGTTCTTTTCAGCATCTTCAGCTGGAGATGACATTCCCCTCTTAACCTATCCTCCTCAATTCTAGCATTTTATAAATGCTTATGCATAAGGTCTTGTAGTTTTTCAAAGATATCTGTTGCCACAACTGGGTTGAGCCTTTGGAGCAGAGGCAAGAGTGGTTCTGGCACCTGGCACACTGGGGAAACAGAAATATGAGGTACAAAATACCACCCGAAGTCATCTTCCTGGCCTTCCTCATCTGCCCTGATGTTCTCAACATACTAAGTACTGACCATTCCAATGTGCCTACTTATCCCAGTGAGCCTGACCAGTGTGACTCACCTCTGTGGTGTGCTGGGCATTGCAGGATTCCCTGGGATTATGAACTTCCAGTGGGGAAGTCAGTATAGAAGTAGGGAGGTTGGGAGGAGGTGGTCATGCTAAACTATTACCCTCCCCTCTCACCAGTCAGTGAGCCAGAGAGTTCTTATTTAACCTCTCCTGGAATACCTCCATGAACTAGCTGAGTCCCGGGAGGATGAATCCGCTGATGATGCCTCTCCCCTTGTTATTTCAGGGTAGAACAAGGTGATTAGCAGTCCCCAAGGCCAATTAGTAGCAAAGGGGGCTCTCTTCTTTCTGATCTATCCTCAGACTCTTTCCCTCCCTTGCTCATCTTTCTTCATAACTGAAACCAAAAACAAAAATATCCTCATGTTTCACATTCAAGGAGATGAGAGAAGAAAATGCATGGTGGTATATGAATTACCTGGGCTCCACTGAAGACTGAACAGACAGGAGACTCCACGTGAACTTGAAACAATGAGGCGGGAGGGTTGAGACCAATTGATGGGGAATGAGAGCTGGGAATTCAGCTCAGGTGTTGACTCCTTTGTGGGCTATGAGCTGGTCTGATTGGATGTTTTGAGAAGCTTTCAGAATGATTTGTGTAGGTTGTAGTTCTCAACCTGTTAATTGTGATCCCTTTGGGGGTTGAACGACCCTTTTACAGAGGTCAAATATTAAATATCCTGTATATCAGATATTTACATTACAATTAATAGTAGTAAAATTACAGTTATAGAGTAGTAATGAAAATAATTTTATGGTTGGGGGTCACCACACATTAGCAACTGTGTTAAAGGGTTGCGGCGTTAGGAAGGTTGAGAACCACTGGCATAGGAGGTAGGGATTCAGTTTTATAAGGGACTGGAAAGCAGGTTCCTTTCTGAATTAGTGGCAGCATGACTCTTAAGTCTTGGGCCTCTATTCTAGACCTCTGAATAGAGATATGGGAATGTCTCATTGAACTAGGTCAAGGGTGAAGTGAGTAACGCTGGGATTGTAGGAACCATGTCAGAAGACATGAAGCTGGCCATAGTTACCCAGAATTTCATGTAGGACAAGTCCCATTCAATCAGCTTTTGAATTTTCCTGGAAATACAGAAACTGAGACAGTCTTAACACTGAGACAAAGGTTTGTGTTAGAAGCTCCCCCTTCAAGGGTTTGGAGAGCTTCCTATCCATACAGCTGTTGGCTTTGGACTCACTGTGAATAAGCTACATGCCTACAATCTCAGCAGGAAGATTAGAAAGTCAAGGTCATCCTGAACTACATAGTCAGCCCAGGCCACATAAATAAATAAATAAATATGTAAGTAAGTAAGTAAATAAATAAATAAATAAATAAGCCAAGATTTAGTTGAATAAAGGATTGCTTTGAAACACAGCATGTTTCACTTTTTTTTAGCATTTTAGAAGGGACAGTTGCAGGGGATCTTGGTAGGTGACAGAAGGTAGACTCATTCCTCTGGGGGCATTCTGTCTTAGAAAGTAATGAGGAAGTTACAATGATGTCAGAGCAACTGGAGAATAGCTTGTGGATGAACCCAGCTTTCTCAGCTCTACCCAAGGGTGTGGTAACATACTGTGTACCCTAATAAAATTTGCCTGACGATCAGGATCTGCTTCACAGAGGCTCGTCTTTGTTCTCTATACATAAATGTGTACAGGGAGACTCAGGTTTGTATTCATGAAGTTTGGAGATTTTTGTGACCCTCTCCCCCTACTTGTTCTTTTGGTTTGCCTCGGTTTCACAGATCCCTTGGGAAGACACAGTTGTTCAAGTGAGGTTCGTATGACGTCGGCACCCTTGTCCCACTTGGCTCAGCTGTGGAGTCCTGTGTTTTCCTCTTAAGCCCTTAAGCAGAAATCAAAACCACCTGTAAGATACTGGCTAGTAAATGTGGTTTAAGACAGCATGGCCAGAATACTTTCACTGTGGGCAGCTGGGTCTTCCAACCTCATCTCGTCTTTTTTCTAAGCAATAAGCAAACCACTGGAGTTCTTCTGACAGTTGTAATTGGTGGCGGTGGCCACCAATATGTGTCTCCCACCATCCTTCACATGAGTCCTCATCTAGTGGAGAAATCTGGGGACTTCTTTCAAGGTCAAGACTGTGTGTGTTTAGACAGCCTTGAGGACCAGATGGTATTTATCCTGAGCCCTGAATGAGGAAGTATTTTTGGTCAGAGACAACAAAGTATAGGAAAGAGAAAGCTGGACTCAGCTAAGACCTCCCATGACTCCATGGGAAGGACCTTTGTACAAATCTCTGGAGCCTCAGATGGTAGCATCGGTGCCTTCAGGGTTCTCTGACCTGTTCTTAATCCCATGTTGCTATCTTGAAACTCTCTGTAAGTCTTGAACAAGGGACTGTGTGAGCTATAGAGTCCTAAATGAAGGGGAAGTTAATTTCTTTCAAACTCAGTATTTCTAGATGATTTGTTTGAAAAGAAAACCAAGAGTAAACACGCTGATGGGGAAAGATTACCATCTCAGCAGCTCATTCAATATTTCTTTATTTACTGAACACTCTCTGAACATCTGCTCCGAAACAGACATTTTGTGAAGCACTAAAGAGATAAAACTCGCCTACTGCTAGACACATGGCTTTGCTGCCGTACCCACTGGAGGAATTTCAATCAATTTGATTAATCTACACCTCTCCATCTATTTGATAGCACAGGAAACTGAGGCTCAGATGTACCAAATATTCATCCAAGGTCACAGAACTTCTAAGTAGTGGACCCAAAATGTCAAACCAGGCAGGCTGGTTGCAGAGCTTACTCTTAGTCACTCTGAAACACAACCTACTTGTTTTCTAAAATTTGCCTACTCACTTTTTGTGTTGATGTCCATGTTAGTTTTAGCATTGTTCTGGCAAAATTCCTGGTAGAAACAACTCAAAGTAGTAGGATTTAATTTGTTCTGAGATTTCCTTCATAATCCTTGGCTCTACCTATGTGGGGGCCCATGGTAAAGTGGCTCCACTGTGGTGGGAACATGAGGAAGAGTAGGCTCATTTGGTGATGGATAGGAAAGAGAGAGAGAGGGATAGGTAGGTAGGTAGGTAGATAGATAGATAATAGATAGATAGATAGATAGATAGATAGATAGATAGATAGATAGATGATAGAGACACAGAGAGAGGCTGAGAGAGGGAGACACACACAGAGAGATGGGGTGAGATATGCTCTTCAAAGACAGTCCCAGTGACCTACTTCCTCCAACTAGGTCCCATTCCCTAAAGTTTTCAGAACCTCCCAAAATAGCACCAGCAGCTAATAAAGCATTCAATGTATGGGCCTATGGGTGGTATTTTCTATTCCTGCCATAATATTTTCTTCTTCAAATGTTGCAGGAATCATTATTGTCTTACACCATAAAAATCTGGAGTGATCAGTGTATCTGCTAAGAAGCCAGGAACTTACAAGTGATGTGTGGATGCTATAGAAGAAAATGCAGTTTCGATGCAGTTGACTGTGGTCCGCAGTGAGGACAGATCACTATGTCTATCAGTGACAATCTTGAAAGAATTGTCAAAACCCCAGCTGAGGTCACTTGTCCTGAGCCTTATGAATTACTCACAGCTATGGCAGTGCCCTGAGTGTCTGTGGATACTCCACAGGTCATTAGCTTCTCTCAGGAACAGATCCTGGAAATCTCCACCTGTGTGGTGCTTAAAAGAATGCCATCCTTAAAAGGAGTGTCCAGTCAACATTGCTACAATGGATGTGAAATCTAGGTCTTCAGATTTCTGACATGAAGACCTGCTGTCAGGGACAGTCTCCACAGTCTCAGCCTCTTTTCTATGGCAACAGCAGACTCCTTACACCAGGCATTGGACAACACGAGTGATTGTTTTGTTAGAGGCTATATTGTACCAAGGGTTTAAGCAGTCACATTCCCCTAATGAGAAACAACATGGAGACAAGACCTGCCTGGTGCAGGAACCTGGCCTCACTGGCAAGACCCTTGTATAAGGGCCCAATAAATAAATAAGCAAGCTTTCCAGTCTGGCTTCTCCTCTGTGAATGAGATGAACCAGCTGGCCTCAGAGAGAAGCCCTGTGTTTTGTTAACTGGAAACAGATTATCAAACTCAATCAATGGACCATGGCCTTGTAATGTATGAAAAAGAGAATTTGGAGTGAGAATTTGTTCAGCAAAGGCCAGGCTGCAGATGGCCCAAGCTTGGCATGAACGTGTTCTGACGGGTAAAAATAATTAAAAAGAAATCTGGAAGTCTCATTTTTAACCTTCCTTATGGGTCTTTGACAAAAATTTCAGGGAATTCTATGGAGTGTATATTGTCAGTATTTTAATCAGCTTCAGCTGTCAAAACTCGTGTAACCCGCCTCTTCCATTTAAACTGTATCTTCTAGGCATGAAATAATTAAAGGCACAGGGCCATACAGTAGCTCAGAGCCCTTTGCAATGTGGCAGAACTGTATGGATAAAAGGTATTATTTCAGGAAGTTTTAAATATAAATTTTGTTTTGTCAGAAGGCTGCAGGGCACACATTTTCTATACTGTCAATCTTGATAGTAACAATATTTATATTTCAAATAAAAAGATTAAATTGCAGTCTTACGTGTGTCTGGTTTTTGTCATTTTTTTTTTTTTACCAGTTTATCATATATCTTGGTATGTCACCATACTTTTTTTTTTTTTTTTTTTTGCTGACAATACTTTTGTTTTATTGAACGGTTATGTCTTTTACTGTCAGTCTCAGGGTTGGAATAATGAAGGCAGACAGCTCAACCGCTTGGGTTTGGTTGTTTTACAAACAAACGACTTGTTTCTGCACCGTGTTGGAGGTTCTGTGAAAGAAATGCAGAGCAAGGAAATCAACCAGGGAAATAAACAGTGCAGACCATGTGTTCTGTGCACTGTCTGAACTGGCTTAGAGGAGTCTGTCACCTGGAGTCATATGTGCATTTTTTTTTATCTCAGCGCACACAAACACGCAAGGGCCAGGCCAGGTCAGCTGAGCTCCAGGAAGGAGCTTCGATGGTGACTGACTGCACTGGCTGCTTTGTGTCACAGCTTGTTAGCTGCAAAGATGCCTGTTGCTCCAAAGGGGTTGAGGCAGCCAAGGGAGTTCTCTAAGCTACGGGAGCTGATGAGTCTCAGGGTTAGGGGGCTGGCTTAGTATCGGCCCTTCCTTGTCCCACTCCACATAGCAGCACGAAGGGAGAAGACAAGAAAATAATGTTGGATCAGTGGGAGCAGAGCCTAACTGTGGGGGGCTCTGGACTTGCACACTGCAAAGTGAAGAGTCCTGCCCTTCAGAGTGAATGTGTGAGCCCTTTTCCCAGTCAACAAACTCTACAGGGAGGACCCCTCATCTCTATATGGCAGGTCTATGGGCAGCAATGTACCTCCCTGTACCTTGACAGACATTACCAATCAATCTCAGCACTTTTGCACTGAGGCAGATGCGTCTGCAGAATCCTTTTCAACAGAGTTCCCCTTGCAGCCAAAACCAACCAACCAGAGTTGCTACTCTGTTTTTTGTCTTGCCAGGTCCCTCACCTGAGAGAAAGACAAATGGCCAGGCACATGGATCCCCAGCAGTCACATGACTTAAGAAATACTTGTTTTTATACCACATTTCACTGCCCCCAATACATTAAAGCTTAACCATGCCTTGGTTCACCAAATCTTTCCTATCCTAACCTCCCCATGTTCATCTCCATTTCCAAGAGGGAAAAGCAAGACACAGACTCTAAGTCTTAGAGGAAGTAAGAGATTATCAAAGGGCAGATTGTCACAAGCAACTGAACCTAGGTCTTCTAATTCAATATCCCTCACATAGGGTTCTAAGCATATTAATATTAATACAGGAAGGAAAAAAAAGGTTGGAGAGATGACTCAATTGGTAAAGTTATTGTTCTGCAAGCATAAGAACCCAAATTGATCCCCAGTATCTTCATAAAAAATCTGGGTATGATGTCACCTACTTGTCATCCCAGCATTGGGGAGGTAGAGACACAAGGATCCCTGGTGTGCACTGGTCAGCTAGCCTGGCCTATGTGATGGATTCTAGGCCAGCAAGAGACATGATCTCAAAAACCAAAACTGATGGTGTTTAAGGACTAGTAAACAAGAGTGATCTCTAGTCGCCATACACATGGACATGTGTACCAATACACGGGAATACACACACACACACGTAGACAAAATTCTAACAATCTTAGTAAATAAGAAACACAGAGCCAAATACAGAGGTAATAGCTAAGAGATCAGAGAGCCACGACTACCTTATCTGACCACCTCACCGCTGTTGCTTCCCTCAAGAGAATTTCTTCCTGTCTGACTTGTCTTTTTATTGCCTTTCTGTTCTGCCTTCTCATTGGCTCTAAACCTAACCACATGACTTCCTTGTCACTGCCTGTCTATACAGACCTCCAGGTCTCTATGGTTGGTACTGGGATTAAAGGTTCGTGTCACCGCTTGGCTGTGTCCTTAACTACACAGAGACTCTGCCTGCCATGTGATCGGGATTAAGGGTGTGTGCTACCACCACCTGACTCTGCTTATGACTCACTTTGACCTCTGATCTCCAGGCAACTTTATTTATTAACATACAAATAAAATCACATTTCAGCACAAATAAAATATCACCATACACACATACACACACACACACACACACACACACACACACACACACACACACACACCCCACAGGAAGAGGAAGAAACAAACACAGGAGAAAGATGTTAAAATGATAGAATACTGAATTCATGGTTTTTTTTTTTACTTTTAAAAAAAAAATTTTATTTTAAAAAAAAAAGATTGAGCTGTGTAGGAGCTTTGTAAAGGTCTTGGGGTAGAAACTAGGCAAAACCTGAGCATATTGTGGCTGGACCAATGGAAGCTCATATGCTCTGTTGAACTGGGACATGATCAGGCACTGTTTGCCCAATCAGAGGAGCGTCATGAATTTCAGCCCGAATTCATGGTTCTTAAAGGAATCTTTCCTCACTGGCTATCTGAAACTCTATTGATAAAGCACTCCATTTGAATACATATGGATACAGCATTTGCATTTGCATGTAGCATACCCTGTCTGCTGCATGCTTGTCACATGTTCAACTACACATGACAAGGGAAATAAAAGTACTGGCTGCATCTGAGTCCTTCCTGCACTTGCCACACCAGATCCATGTTTCTTTTTATTGGAGCGTCTTAAAGTTTTTAGTGGCAAAGAACAATTTAAATAAAAGAGAAAAGGAGACAAATAGAAAGGTGAGAGGATAAGGTGGGAGAGATCTTGGGCACATCTCACAAAAGATCAAAAGTGAGACTAGAATATTATCAATGAAATCAAACAAGTCCCTTTCCTGGAGTCACACCCATTTTTGTGCCCAATTCTACAGTCGTCTTCCCCCCCCATGCTTTTGATCATCACTTTATTTTTACCATATATGACCCAAACATGGTTACCCTACGGATAATCTTATATTCTCAATGCTCACATTTAAGGTCTTGCATGTATATGTCTCCAGTCTGTATTTCCAACAGGGTAGACATGGTTAGTCAGCCCAGCTGTCAAATCCATCTTTCTAGGTAAAGGGGCTAACTTTGAGTCCAGATGAACACAGCTATTGTGACAAGGAACAGGGGCTTCACTTGACATTGTATGGCCTGGAGATCCTTGCTGTGGGGAGTGGTTCTCAGATAAAAAGTTGAGGGATGGATGATCAGAGGTTTGAAACTTTATGACTAAATGATATACTTATTATTCAGTAGATGAGACAATGGAGATTCAGGGACTTTTGCTATTTGAGGCAGGATTTCATGTTGCCCAGGCTGACCTCAAGCTCACTATGAAGCTGAGGATGACCTTGAACTTTCGATCCTCCTTCCTCCAACTCCCCAGTGATGGGCTGCCTATGATCAATTCATGAACCAACTGAACCACATCGCCAGCCCAGAGACTCCTTTTGAAGAAAGAGCCTCTTTGTCACACTTTACATTTAGCATGAAGTCCATCCGGTGAGGCCACTCCCTAGATCTACATCAGTACAACTGCACAGTCTAATTATTTCTAAATGCAGTTTTGTTTTGTTTTCTTTTTGCTAATTCCAGAGGAGACTCATCATGGCAGAGCCCACAGCTCACTGACTGCAGTGTTGACAGATCAGGGTATGTCCAGTGTGCAACATAAAAGAAGTAACACTCCCAAAACTCCTGGAGGGGACATTGTTAAACCCTAGTTTCATAACCAGAAACTCACAGGGATAGCAGCCATTAGCACAGTTTTCCAATAGGTGATTAATAGTACTGAAATTACTTGCAAAGGAGGGTTTAACTACCAAGAGCCAAAAAAAAAAAAAAAAAAAAGTCATGTATAAGCCTAAGTAGTAATATGTCCCCGGGCAGTGTGCAAAGTTCTCCTCCATTTAGGCAAGTATGACAGAGCCTATTAAAGTCCACTTTCACCCGTCAAATGATGCTCAGGGCTTTCCTGGGAAGCTTGGTAACCTGTGTTGTGAAAAACAAAGAGAAAGGCATAATAGGAGACAGGGGATATTGTAATTGGATGAAATCATAGACTGGACTTGTAGTGTGGGTATGCTCCAGTTTCCAACAACAACACAAAAGGAAAATAGGAAGATATGAGGGTCCTCAGCAAACACAGAAAAGACAGGACCATTTTAGGACCTATAACCAAACCATCTGGAAGGAACACAGACATAGCTCTACCAGGGCCCTAGAAACAAGTTCAGGTAGGCAAACTCTGATCAATCACCCACAGGAAGTCTAGTCTGAGACCTTACCCAATCATAGGCTTTCTCTGCCATAAAAGGGTAGTATGCTGAATGAGATACATTCTGAACTGAGAAACCCTGTCTTGAAAAAACTATATATATACTTCATATATAATTATATATATGAAAATTATTCAATCAATAAAAATGGCATAATTTCAAGGAAAAAAAGTGTATCTCTCTAGTCCTAAAACCTTGATTAGGGCTGGGAGCATAGCTCAGTGGTAGAGTGCTTGCTTAACATGTGTGAGGTCTAAAGTTTAATCCCCAGCTTATGAGCACATGCATACACACATACACATACACACACACACACACACACACACACACACACACACACACACACACACACCAAAATAAAAACTATTAAAAACTATTAAAGTCAGGCTTAAAGGAAGAATGTATCTTGCTATTAGGACCACTTAGTTATAGGAAGAATAGTGCCTACAATGTAAAATATTAGTGTAGAAAGTGAAGATTCAGTCTTTTGGTGGTGGTGGTTGGGGGAGTAAAAGAATCAACAGAAAAGATTAGGGTGGGGGACAATATGCAGAAACTCAGCTCTATCATGAACTGTTATTGACAGTAGCAGCAAGTTAATCAAGAAGCTTGCTGGTTTGATGATAAGGAAGCTGTCACTCTCCCTGCTGAGATTGGCATGCCTCATGACATGGGTATAATTGATGTCTATTCCATGATACCCAGATCCGTCCCAGAATCTGGGTGAGAACAGCTGATAGATGCATCAAACTTAGACGTGAAATGCTAGAGAGGAAAGGATGCAGATGGTCACAGATGTTCTCAGATAAAATAAGATTTTTTTAATTATTAAAAGCTGTTTCACAGATGCCACATTTAACAAAGGAATGGTTCAGGGTGTGTATGTTGGTTTGGGAGGGATATTGGAGCTAGGCTGGGCTTTGAGCAAGGACCCTCATCAACCTAAGAAGCATCTGCCATAATCTTGGTATACTTTTGCATAAGGACACTGTGGCTTCCTTCAAAGAAAGCATGCCTCTCTGTATGCACAAACTATAAACATTTGTTCACTGAGAGTCATTTCTCTTTTAACTTAAATAGCCATTATCAGCTCAAAGAAGATGATATACTCAAAGGGTCAGATCTTTGCCCATACTGAATTTTGTGGGGTCTTGATTTCTGATATAACAGAAAAGATAAATATGGGAGGTGGAATGTGCCAACCACACAGAGCGCTTTTCAGTATCAACTTTGTGTAGTAAGTACACCAGCAATTGGCTCTGGGATTGCCAAAGGAAGTCACACAGGGCATGTTAGGCAGGGAAACTGCACAGAAGGTTCACTTGGTGTAGAGATAGAGGTCATACACTGAAGGTCATGGGCCAAATCTGATCTGCCACCTGTCTTGGTAAATAAAGTTTTATTGACATGCAGCCAAAACTTTCTTTTATGTATTGACTATGGCTGTGTTTGCTAGCAATAGCAAAGATGAATCACTAGGCAGAGACTACAAAGCCCACAAAGTTAAAATCTTTCCTCTCTGCATCTTTGCAGAAAAGTAGCAAATTGATGAGCCATACTGTAGGAGCTCCCTCTCAGGGCCATCCCTCTGTTCAGAAGACCTTCCTCCCTCCCAAGATAGCAACTTGAATGCAATCCATTCATGGCTCCATTTACTTTCTCTTCTTTCAGCAAGTATTTATTAAGCACCCCCTGTATCAAACATTTTCCCCTCTTGTAGATACTTGAAAAGTATACAACTTCTGTAATCCAAGCGCCTAGTATCCAGGCTGGAAAGGTGACTCAGCAGTTAATGCACATATAGTACTCATTCCAGTGGTCTCAAAACCTCCTCTAACTCTAGCCATGGGGGATCCAATGTCACCTCCATAGGCTATTGCATTGCTGTGCACATACCCCCATACAGACATACATGCATACACATAGTGAAAAATAAAAATACATCTTCAAAACAGATTTCATTTATAATGAGGACTTGGCTTTTATTCCCATCATTCTCAAGGTATCTGGGATGAATATTTCTGCTGGGAGGTAGCTTACACTTACCAAGCTCTTTCTGTAAACGGTAAACTTAGTGGCAAACCCCTTGGCCTGCCGCACAGCCTCTGCTTCAAACTCAGCAGCCAGAGTAGCCACCATACCCATTTGACAGATGAGAACACTGGTGCTTATAGACATCGTGTCAGTTGTCCAAGTTCGTCATCAGAGAGTGATGGGTTACTTAAGGAAACCTGAATTTTTCGGAAAGCAATGTTCGTGTTCTTAGAATGTTTTAGTGCCACTCTATACATCTGTCTGTACCTGGTCTTCTCTGACTTGGTGCGCAGAGTGGAGGGCATAGGATTAGCAGCTGCTTCTGAGGACCATGTGTTTTATCCTAAACTCAGTCCTGCCTGGCCTTGGGCTCAGGCTATGTCGGAAGCTCATCATGTGAGTAACACGTCCTCTCCATAGTGTTGCTGGGAAAGCCACCTCGTGATTGGTCCACCACACTCTCCACATGTTTATTTTTCTTTTATGTGAACAAGGAACAAAAGAGATCCAGTGTCATAGTTCTCCAATAAAGGACAGAACCCAGTTACCTTCTATCCTCTCTCCCAACTGCTTTTACCTAGGAGTTACCTACGAAGCTCACACTTGGCACTTAATTCTGCATGCTTTCCTGGCTGCCTCTCATGACTCAGACTCCTGACACATTTTATCCTCTCCAGCCTGAGTTTCCATTCTGAGTCTTTCCAAAGTTGAGGACACAAGTGTTGTTTAGACAGCAGATACAGTTTATTTGACAAAGCAATTTTAAATCCAAAAAGGCCCAATCAGCCCCCTGAGGCAAATGCCTGCCCGATCAATCTCCATGGAGCTGGATAGCTGGGTCTGTTACATCTCAGTCAGCGTTCTTGGATCCACAGAGGAGAACTTCCGTCCTCTCCCTAAACCTCCAAGATCTCTTCTTTCAGAGGAAAAGAACCCAAATCAGGGAGAAAGCAGGTCCCTAACCCATGAGCGAATGAAGCTCCCCAAGACAGGAGTGAGCCTTTTGTAGATGCCTTGGTCTCCACTGCATCCCCTTCCAACAGAAAACTCACTGCATTAAGTATTTTACTATTGTTATTACTTGTATTCATGGAGGGCCAGGAGGCACCACCATGTGTATGTAGAGGTCTGAGGACAACCAGGGAGACTCAGTTCTCTCCCTCCACCACATGGGCACCATGTTTTGAAATTTATGTTTCATGTTTCCTCTCTTTAAAAAGTTTATGCTCATTTGGGGAAATCACTTCAATCACAGCATTAAAAGGGAGCTTGATAGTCCACAAGAGATTCTCTCCATGACTGGATCATCATTTGTAGACCTTTCTTTTTTCTTTTGGAACAGCTCTTACTATGTAGCTTTGGCATCCCTGGAACTTGCTATATTGATGATGTTGGCCTTAAACTCACAGAGACCCACCCGCTTCTGTCTCCCAAGTGCTAGAGTTAAAGTTGTATACTGGCATGCCTGGTATGAGTAGACTTTTTAAAAACTTCTTTAGTAATCCAAGATAACTATTTTTCATTGGGAAGCTTGCTGACACAATATAGCTTTCAGCCTGCCTGTGGTTCTCCTTTGACCATGTTAAGACTTAACACCACTGTTTCAGACTGCCAGGTCAATACGATGGACACCTTTAAGGAAGGCCGTAGAGGGATGATGGGAGGTCTAGTACAGAAAAATGAATGGAATTGTCTTCTCATTTGATGATGCCTCAATTTGGAATGTTAAGATGGAGTCAGGGAGTGCAGATCACAAGGCTGTGATTGTGCCTCTTGGCCTGGGACCTAACAGGGTCTGTATTCAACCATCAGTCACAGCTGAGCTTCATAGGTCCTTTCATTAGGTTCTAGAACTCTTTCCTTCAACTCCAACATGTATCCCGAGTTGATACTGAAGAAGAATCTTGGAAATGCCCAAGGTCTGAACCATAGTTATGAAGCAACACTGACTCCTTGGGAAGGCAGCCAAGTATTGCAGTGTAGCTTTGGACCTAGCAGAACTAGAAGGTTGGAAAAGTTTGATTTGGGCCTGATCACCCCTCCTCTGAACTCCACAGTATTTCTTTCCTCTCACTTTTTAAGTTTCTGAATGTTTGGAATGTACAGATAGGAATTTTCAAACATCAGCTGTTCCTTTCCATTCTATTTGTGGTCTTTACCATATAGTTATAAGTAATATTTATTTCTTTCCAATGACTTGCTTGTTCTAGGCCTTTGTCTTATTCTAAGCATTGATAGATGAATTACACATATGTCCAGATACATAACAATGATAAATGGAAAGTTGATACATCAATTAAACCATCCTGGGTACCAAGTGATCTTTGGATGCCCTAACACAGAAACGGGGATGCTGCCACCCAGACTTTTGACCATCCCATCCCATCTAGAGAACTCCACAACATAGTGCAAATGTCTCTGCACTGTCCAAACAGCAGCTTCTAATCACACACAGCTTTTAACACCTAAAATGCTTCAAACTCAGGTTTGAAATGGAATCTTTGCACTTCATTTTCATTAATGTAAACTTACATTTAAACAACCATATGGATTAGTTACTTTGACATGGCTCTGGCCAGACTCCTGAAGAAACAAGTTAAGGAAGGGAGAATTTGTCTTTTCTCATGGCTTCAGAGAATGTAGTCCCTCATGGCAGAGACTGAGTGTCAAGACGGGCAAGAGACAGCTGGTTGGGTCATATTAGCACTAAGTCTGGAAGCAGAGAACTTGGGTGGGGCTGTCATCCATTAAAGGCCCACCCCACCAGCTTCCCACTTCTTCCAGTCTGGCACTACTCCTAAAGTTTCTACCATCTCCTAAAACTGTGCTGCCAGCTGGGGACCAAGTATTCAAATAATGAGCCAGGATGGGGCTGGGGACATTTCATATTCTCATAATGTGTCCCTTGATGAGAGGTAAACATATCAGTCTACACAG